>JAYMSL010001110.1:0-18688 GCA_036897195.1 Plantago coronopus
GGAAATATGCAGGTTTGTTGAACATTTTATCATATTTTTTTCATGGGTTATTGCAATAAGTCATTCATTTTGTATACCATATGGAAAGTCTACATACATTAACTCTGCATGCAGAGTACATTACGGTACTTACTACTTACTACGTAATTGAATTTATCGTGTTTATAGTACCTTTATCTTGAGTTTATATACTTCTTGAAAGGAACCAAAAGATATATTAAGTGCAACAGAGAGTTGTGCTCCTGCAGATTGATATCCCATGCTTCAGATTGCCTGACAGAGATGTTAAGTAAAAAAAAGAATCAACATGGAAGAAAAGAATGGTGATAGAAAGACAGAAGAAGCATCTTTTTGAATGGTGCATATACACACCTAATATGCACTCATTCCAATTCAAACATCATATGAAGCACTTGTCATCTGTAGCACATTCTCAGTGGCTACAATTTTTTCCTTAAAGATACAACCGAAGAGATTTAGTTCCTGATAACACTAACATATGACTTGTAAAATAATGAAGTATCAGTTTTATTGGATTTACACCGTTGCCACCATTCATTTGTCAATACTTTTATGTTATTCTTTGTATCAAATTTTACTTCTGGAAATCATGAAAAATCTTTAACTTTAACTAGAAATTTATTGTTGCTCTCTTTTGTCAGTTCAAAGTGATGCCTGTGAAATCACTTCGAAACCGGCTGTCACTCCAATAAAATAGGGCGCAATTCTGTAATACTGTTAATCGTTTTAAAACTTCTGGGACGGGAATATCATTCTAGGAATCTGAAGTAATGGAGATGGTATTTCTTTCAATATTTTGAATCCTTGTCGTTTTTGCTCTTGCCAGACATATCTCCAGTCACTTACCATCCGCCTTGAAGAGATGAGAGTTAAAAGGCGGGACTCGGAGCAATGGATGCACCATCGTTTGCTCCCTCCAGAACTCAGGGAAAGGGTTAGACGATATGATCAGTACAAATGGTTGGAAACTCGTGGAGTGGATGAAGAGAGTTTGGTCCAGACTCTACCCAAGGATCTCAGAAGAGACATAAAACGTCATCTTTGTCTTGCTTTAGTCAAGCGGGTAAGCTATCAAATGATTTATGTCTTATATTTAGTAAATTCATTTTTAATAAAGGGATTCTCTTGTTACTGTTTTTTCCATTTTCATGCTTTTGAAGTTTGGAGCTAAGAGAGTGTTTTCTTGTGGTGACCTGTGATTAATCCTAATGATTCTAACATCCCTTAAATATATCTGTCATTCCCCGAATACCTTCATTACTATATTCTTACTTCTTTATTAGTATGAACGGTACATCACCCTTCTAACTTGGACATTCTCCCTCTCAGAAGTTGCCTTCTAACTCACTTTTTTCACTATTTTTTCACTCCAACTAGGACATTCTCCTGCTGCTTTTAGTTCTCAATTTATTCTTACAAGATTTAAGTTCCACTTTTCGGCAAAGCATTACAAAATCTACCTAAGTGGCCATATGATACAAATTACCCATAAGTTTGCAAATAAATTTCAACTTGCCCTGATGTGTATTTTGCCATTACCACTTGCCAGGTGCCACTATTTGAAAATATGGATGAAAGGCTGCTGGATGCTATCTGTGAGAGACTGAAGCCCTGTTTATACACCGAATATACTTACATTGTTCGAGAAGGCGACCCGGTTGATGAGATGATATTTCTCATTCGCGGTCACCTTGAAAGTGTGACAACCGACGGTGGAAGAAGCGGTTTCTTCAACCGCAGTTTACTAAAAGAAGGTGATTTCTGTGGCGAGGAGCTCTTGACATGGGCTCTTGACCCGAAGTCAGGTTCTAATTTACCATCTTCAACTCGAACGGTGAAGGCTCTAACTGAGGTTGAGGCATTCGCCTTAACAGCAGAAGAACTGAAATTTGTTGCAAGCCAGTTCAGGCGTCTGCACAGCCGACAGGTCCAACACACTTTCCGCTTCTACTCACAGCAGTGGCGGACTTGGGCCGCTTGTTTTATCCAAGCAGCATGGCGTAGATATTCAAAAAGAAAAATTATGGAGCAAAGGCGAAAAGAAGAAGAGGCTGAAGAGTTAGCTGCTGCTAGCCAAATTACTGGAAGTTCATACAGCATTAAGGCAACATTCCTCGCTTCAAAATTTGCTGCTAATGCTCTTCGAGGAGTTCACCGGAATAGGAACCTTAAAACTGCACGGGAGTTGGTGAAATTACAGAAACCTCCGGAGCCTGATTTTTCCGCCGATGATTAAGCAGAAGCGTAAGCTCAGGGATGTTGTAATTTTTCATTAAATTATCCTAACTTATAAATCATATAGTGGTCATCTTACGAGATTGTAAGTTGAAATGTAAAATCTTTTTGAGTGTAGTGGGAAAAACTACTGAATGGATGGTACTTTGTAACTAATATGTTTGTTTTGAATCTCTTTTGGGAACTTGTAAAAAAGAAAAACAAAACAACCTTGCATTTGTTATTGTATATGAATCTGAACCATGAATGAATTTATACGCACATTTTAATGAAAGAATGATCTATAAAGCCCAGTTTGGTTAACAGTTTATGTACTATAGGTAGGCTACTAGTATGCTTTAAATAAAATTGTCTGTCCATTTACATGGAAAGTTCGATTAGGAACGATATCATCTAATCATGGGTGTCGTCTAGGTTGGGGCAAGGTCACCTCTACCCATCGGAAGCAAAAAAGTGGTTATCGACTTTGTTGGGACCAAGAGCATTTGTACCCATCAGGAGCAAAAAGTTCAATGCATATTTATGAAGACAATCCTGTGTTAGACCGTCATCAGGAACAACATAGTGTGTAACCTAGACGATCTAATAAACTTGCTCCATTATGAAAGGGTGTTCCCAGTGATCCTCAAGAAGTGTGTTTATGAGTACATTTGGAAAACAGATTCCTACTTGGACTGACAGCAGAAATGAGCAAAAACAGGTACTGGTAGCTTAGTGAAGGAAATCCGACACTATTTCACCCCTGAAATAAGTCAAGTTTTTCTCCATTGACAGTCAAATGCATGAACAGAAAAGCTGAGTTGAAAACTGTGTCAAGCTAGAAACAAGTAAAGTTAAATGAGTGCAGGTGGGTTTCCTGCTAATACAATTACACATAAATCCAATGTTCTCTTACAAGAACACTTGACATTATAACAAAATGGCCACAACATAGTCAAGAATGCTTCAGAATCCCCAAAGAAAGAAAAATGAAGAGTCTCCAGTGCCTTTACCAAAACAAATCTAGTAACAAAATGATGATATTACAAAAAAACGGCGATAAAGAAACTAGTATCATTCAGGATCTTGCAGCCTAACTTTTTACTATAACAGATCAGAGTAACAATGTCTGCAGCATATGCTTTCCCCAAAACCTACAACTTACGCGTGGCATGACATCTTTGTCACATCTCAGTCGATCTTCACAGATGAATATATAAGCCTTGTGAACCAGAAACAGGCGTAGAAACCAATTGTACCGGTCAGCACAAAGAAAGCATATGAACCAATCAGCATGTACCCGAAATACAACATAGCCGAGACTGGTTTTGTAATTTGGAGCTTTGTGAAGAAGTAGAATGCTGCATAGAGGAAGAGGTAAAGTGCTGATGAACCTGAGGTCAAATAAGATCTCCACCACCATAGGTAGTCCTCACTGCATAGCTGGAAGTAGCAGAGCACAATTGTAATCTCAGCACATGTCACAATCAAGATGATGAACACAAGGAAGAGAAAACCAAAAATGTAATAGAACTGTTGGAGCCAAATTGACGTCAGAATAAAGAACAGCTCGATGAACACTGCACCGAATGGGAGTATGCCTCCAATCAAGATTGAGAAGATTGGGTTCATGTACCAGGCCTGCTCTGGTATTTGCCTCGGAATTTTATTGGTTTTGACTGGGTCTTCAATAGCTGGTTTCTTGAACCCAACATAACTACCTACAAAAACAAGTGGGACAGAAATTCCGAACCACAATAGGACCAATGCAAACATAGTTCCGAACGGGACTGCCCCGGAGGATGCCTCTCCCCAGATAAGTGCATTCAAGACAAAGAAAATAGCAAAGAGAATTCCAGGGAACATGAAGGCAGTGTGGAGAGTGATTTTCTTCCACTCGTTTCCTTTGAACATCTTGTAAAGACGAGATGCAGCATATCCAGCAAATAGACCCATGAACACCCAGAGTAAAAGCATAGCGGTCATTAGCCCACCTCTGTTAGATGGAGACAGGAAACCTAGTGCTGCAAAGACCATTGTGACAAGTATCATTCCTAAGAATTGAACACCAGTTCCAACATACACGCAAAGCAAGTCTGAGTTCATTGGTGGGCGGAAAACATCTCCATGGACCAACTTCCAGCCTGTTTCTTCCTGGGCTTCTTCTTGGGTCTCGAGCTGGTTGTACTTGGAGATGTCACGGTAGAGAGTTCGGAGCATGATCATGGCCACCATTCCAGAGAGGAAGAGAACGATCATTAAAGAGTTGACGATTGAGAACCAATGAATCTGATCATCAGCCATGTAAAGATATGTATCCCATCTTGAAGCCCACTTTACTTCACTTTCCTACAAGGCAAAACACACGTGAACACCAACGCAAGGAAACTTATATAATCCATTCACAACAGGAATGAAATAAGTACCTGAAACTCCACATCGTAAGTGAAGATAATTTCCTTCTTATCTTCGACTTCCTGGGGTGATTCAGAGCTAGTTACAGTACGTTTTGCATGAGGATCACAAGTTGACAATCGTGTTTTGTCATCCCATTTACCCTCATATTCATGCTTAACACTGGCCGTACAAGGAAAGCCAAAGATAAGCCACAGGATGTAAAACACTTTCTAAAGCAATGTAATTGATCAGCAATAAAAAAAGAAACAGAAGAATGGCTAAACAGTAGTAACATATACCTGAATGGCCTGACTTCAAATCCAACAATTCTGGCAGCATCAGTCTCTTCGTCCTTGTGATACTTTACAGTAAATGTCAAGTGATTGTTGATAAAGTATTTCTCCTCCGGTTTCTATTAACACAGCAGTTCACAATAAATTAAAATTTCTAATTTTACATGTAAAGCTCTTCTCAGCAGAAAAGCCAGTGACACTTACCCCAGCATACTGTCCTTTCAGACCAACACTGTAACCGTGCTGATAAAAGAAGGAATCCATATCAGGCCTTTTGTAGGGCATAACTAGAGGGAGGTTATCCAAAATCCTGTGAAACAAACCTCACAATGGTTAGATACATCTATCATAAAGAGACAGAGGCATAAGAATTTTAGGGAAGATTACATGTTGACTCGATAATCATCAGCAATCTTTTCCTTAAATTCCTTGGCATCCTTGGTATTAAGTATAATACGGCCAACAATATTGCACATCTGCGGTTCCCGCATCTTAAACTGCATAAAAGAAGAGCTTCATTTAGAATATATGATTGGACAAATGATCAAAAAGAAAAAATGTAGTCCACTTGAATCAATTCAACACCATATGGGTGGATGTGATGAAATAATATGGACAGAACAGAAACTTTACCACATAGGGTGAGTTCTCAATACGATCACCACGAAGAACTTCCCCAAGATTCTCGGCACTGTCTACAATTTTCTCTGGTTTACAGTAGGGTAGTGTATAGTAGGAATACGGAAGTTGAGTTTTCACAGAGGTCAGTTTGTTGACTTTGACCTTGAGAAGATCTCCCTGCATGAAGGAAACGCTATATGAGACAACTCCAAAGGGAACATTACTTATAGGGAATATGGGGCCTGGACAAAAAAAAAGTATCTGGTAATGCACATTAATATTTGTTTTCAAAAAAGAGACAAAAAGACAAGGAACAGGTATATATTCGTCCGCATATGCTTTGAGAAATTGATTGGAACATGGCGCACATAAACTACTTAACTGCATCAGTGTGCATGTGAAGAAATTGACTTATAAAGGAAATAATGGACAATTGGTTTCAAGTGCGTTTCACATAGTAGATACAGAGACGGGTTGGGAGAAGGATCATTTCATAGTTTCATAGGAACTGATGCGGACAGAGGAAATACGGAAGACTAATAAATGCTCCATGATCAGTGACTCCCTTGGGCATGAAAGACTAAGTACTAATTAATGCCCATGCAACTTCATGCAACTTCATATTTAAGGTAACTAATGCCCATAAAAGAATAATGCCCTAATAACATGCCTTGCCTCTCATGACTTTATTACATATCAGACTACTTGAGAAAAGATCCAACCTCTACCGTGATAGTTAAGAAGACATCACTGCATAACAAGAGATTCTACATTCCAAGTCAGCAAATCCCCTATGTATCCAATCTCTTCATCTACAACAGTTTACTTTGATAAAAATGAACTAACCACTAAAATCGACTTCCACTCAGGAACATGGGGATATAACCCTTTTATTGGATACTGTGATTAAAAGTGATTATACATTGTGTTACTTGTCCGGAAATGGTAATCAATGAAGCATGGAATTCCTAATCCTTTCCTAATCCACAAACCATCTCGCCTATGCTCCAAAAACCAACTCAGCCGACACAAACTAGCTCAATTTAACACAAAACATCACAATCTAATCAGAAGTAACATTCAAAAAGTTGATCAATCTCATTTCCAGATTCATTCCTGAACTCATTTCAGCTGACAGTTCAAGCTACCCATATCTCACACACACAACTTCAATCCAGATCGAGATCACAAGATTCACAACAAAACAAACCGATCTCAACTAACACACTCACTCAACAAATCAACACCACTCACCAGTAGCTGAAACTACTAAAAACAGATCTAAACAATCACACTCCACAACAACAAAACACACGATCTAACAAACACAGATACAGCAAAGCTCATGCATGGGGAACACAATACCTTGACGAAATCCTGTGGAGCAACACCAGGAAGGTAGAACGAGTGACCTCCAGTAACCAGGAGGAGCGTGACGCACACGCACAGCCAAATCGCGTGAGGCGTTCTTCTCCCCACGAGAACCTCCATCTTCTTCTCCTCCTTCTCTACTACTTGCAGAGATTGAACAAACAAACAACACAACTACTGTAACAACAATCGTCGATCCGAGATCTGGATCTCCGAAGTATAACCGATTTGTACAAAGTGTAGGAAAATGAATTTCAGTTGGTTGATGTTGTTATTGTTGGCTTTATATGGAATGGAGTATGAGATTTACAGAAACGAAGAGGAAACTGGAAGCAAAGTGTATTGAAGCCAACTGGAGAGATAATAGATCTCACGGCTCGATTGGGATCCACGGAGATCTGACGGCTCCTGGCTCTTCTTCGGATTGACTCAGATAGATTTCTTAATACTTAATTAATGGTGATTATTCATTTTATTTGAATTTCAGTTATTTTGTTTGTTTGTTTTGTTGAGTAAATTGGTGTAAAAAGACAAAAATTGCATGCAAAATGCAGGATTGCGAGGTTTTCACATGTGTTCCTCACATGGAAAGGGTTGTGACTTGTGAGTTTGTTTCTACTTTCTAGAGGGGATGATTGTGTTGGTAGCTATTATTAATAGTTATTTACATATTTTAGATATTTATAACGTATGTATAGTTGTATAAATATATGTAGGATTATAATGTCGTGGTAGTTTATGAAAAGAGTAGTGGTTAAATTTAACGTTTTAAAAAAGAAAAAGTAGTTGTTCATATCGTGTTAGAGAGGATTAAATTAAGTATAATAAAGTTATACGTGTAATGATTCGAAGAAATTATCGGTAACATGAATTTAAATAAGCAAATGATAGAAAATATTGGTTCGAACGTATAATCTGAGTGTTTGGGAGTGGATCCGAAACTGGATTCGAGTTGAGTTTTGAAAAAAAACTGGATTATGAATAGTAACTGGATTTGAATTGAGTTTTGAAATTTTGTATTTGGGAGTGGATTTTGATAATAGTAGGGGTAATAATTATATTTGAATAGGTTGGATAAGGATTGTAAGAGTTTGTTTGGTTGAAATGATGTGTATTGATTATTGATAAAGCGAGATTTGATTGAATGATTGATTTTAAGGAAGTTAAAATAATTTGATTGTGTTGAAAATTGTGTTTATTTGTTGGTATTATTATTTGTAATTATTTTTTATTACTAAAATGTGTAAAGAATTGAAGATAATAAAATTGATTGAAAGACGTTTATAACTTACAGCACTTTCACAACCTAGTGCTGACCTAGTACTGTATAATTGAGTTTCAAACTCAATTTGACAAAATCCAGCCAGAACTTGGAAATAAACACAAATTTTATAAAACTCAATTCTTGAGTAAAATCCACTCCCAAACACTCCCAATGAGATGTCAGGAACATAGACTGTTCATGTTTGACGTTTTAACGATGTGGTAATTTGTATGGAAACAGTTACAGTGAGCCGGTGACGATAATTATAAATTAGTAGGTATGAATGGTACGTAATAAGTCTAGATATTTATTGTTTATATATTGTTAGAAATATAGTTCTGAAAATGAGTGGTACCAACCAAAACTCATATTCACCTTGTCTAACCACTTCTCTAGCCAAGTTATATTAAACCAAGATGTATCCTCTTTCTTTCTCTTCTTTTTTTATGGCTTGGTGAGTTTGTTTGTTAACTAGTTGAGTGAAATATGCATGGTATATGATATGCTGGATGTTTGTTTCCTTATATTTAATTTCTACGTGCACACACGGTATATGAGTTATGATTATATGATGCTAAATGGTGGAGGATTGCAGGCTTGCAGCCAAAGTGGCAAACATGATGTTTAACCAAGCAGGCAGACAACCCCAAAGATTGGCAGTCACAAGGATTATCAATTCTTATAGTATGTAGTTATGAGTTATCTTGGACTCGTACTTTATTCATTTTGCACAAGTTGAGTCCAATATCTTGGTCATTGATACAATATTATTTATAAACTGATACGGGTATATGAACTTGACCGCAATACTGTTTAAGCAAACACATCACTTCAACCACACTAGTCTCCGCGGATTTGCATATCGCACTGTAGTAAGGCTGGTCGAACCAGGTCATGCGAGTTGAGCCGTTCTCATGACTCACAAGTCACACCTATTGACAGCTCCTCAGTGCCATATGGTGACATCACACAAAGGTACCGGATTCACCCTATACATGGCAAATGGTCATTAATAAGGTATGTATTAAATACTATCATATAATACTACTCTCTACTATGTCTTCCGAGGCCCACCTCCAAAGACCTTGAAGTCTCCACCGTTTTTGCCTCAAACCTGTGGCAAACCTAATAAAAGGGACTTATCCCCAACCCTTCATATGTAGGTTAGCCGAATGAACATGAAGACTAAGACCAAATTGAAGACCAAGTTTGAGGGAACTGTTATTAGTTAATGTGGTTTAAGGCATTATCATTTACCATAAGTTGGAATCAAATCTGAATTATTTTGTTTTCAGATACTCAATACGAGGTACCATATTAATATTAATGATATGATGTGTAAACTTATACATTCATAATTTTCTCCATATGTAAGTGGAGTGGGACACACCTTGCAACCAAAATCATATAGAGAATTGCAATGCATCAACACCTTCCCCCCTTCTCAAATAAGTTCATTAATTCTTTCTTCTTCTTCTTCAGCATGATATAACATCCCCCCCCCCCCCCCCCATCTATCGTTTACTGTATTTCCCTCTTTTACACTACAAAACCTCCACTGAATATACATATCTAATTTATATCTTTCTTGACCAGACTCTTTACCACGTAATTATGTAAATCTCCCATAACAATTAAACACATAAACCAACTCACTATCGAATTCCTTCATTCTCCCCGCCTTCTTGCTTATCATAACTTTGATAGGTTTGTCGTTCTCACACATCCTATACAATTCCTGGACAAATTTATTATCGATGTGACGTTGAAAAAAAAAAAACAAACTAGGATAACCATACACGTTACTTTATAGCATAGGTCTTAGGTTCTCCCACATCCTTTAACCTTCTTGGGCAAACAGATCATCGCAGTGAGGTTGGAAAATCAAATTAGGACAACTCGTTAAGTAGAGGAAAACAAGTTCGATTACCAAGTATGTTTCTAAAGTTAGGCCCGACAATGGACTATTCCCTCCCTACCGAGGGAGGTTCAACCAGGTCAATCCAGTAGGTTGATCTGAATGGCATCATACAATACAATATGATAAAAAAAGACCCATGAATAGATTCTAGCTAATGAAAAGCTTTCGACTGGACGGATGTAATATCTATGTACTAATACTCTACTAAAACGCAATGTAAGAAGAAAGTCAGTTCATTTTATGTCTTCATTTTCATTTATATCACATGTCCTCCATTCATCCGAATACAACCTTTTGCTCTGGTTTTTTACGCGTAATGTTCAAAAATATATAAATATGAAGATATGTAGATTTTTATTATAATTATTATTATTATCATAATTATAATAATTATTATTATTTATTAAGCTTTATATTATCTTAAAAACTTATTCCAAACTTTAAATAAATTAAAGTGAAATTTTGAAAATGGACAAAAGAACTAGGCTCCAAGGATAGGGCTCCGCCGACCCAAGGATGTCAACAACCGGCCCCTCTACTCTGTTTGAAGGAGCGAGCTAACCGGCTCTCTCCAAAGTTGAGCCGTCAAAGCCACTTCTAACCCAAGGACCCTAGTTGTGTTCGTCTCTGTCACCCATCGCCACTATATACTGTATTCTTCCCATTCCCTTATTCAAGGTGGGATATAAGTACTTCCGCCATTTCAGTTCTTGTTTCCAAAGCTTGCTCACTCCATTTTCATATTAGTCCTTTCTGCAATGTGCTGCTTACTCTTTCTTTCTTGCCAGTAAACGCTATGCATCTCTTTCTCAGTTTCTCTCCTCTTCATTTTCGACTCTTCCGCTTTCATACCAGGTTAGCTGCTTCTCTCTGCTTTCTCTTTACATATACTGTTTGCTGCAGATAGTTTCAACCTATTCCGGAAACGCCATGAACCTTTCACGATTTCGTCGATTCTATTCAGTCTTCAATAGGCCAAATAGAACCCATGTTATGAATTCGATAAATGATACCCTAATCCCTGCTAATCATAGGAGACCCCCAATTTTGTTGCCCCATAGGACTCTACCTCTAGCCAAAGGTCAAGACTTGGACTTTATTTGTGTAGCTCATAGCCATTTGATCCATTCTGATTGGGAAAAGCTCGATAACATAGCAGCTGGGTTGACATCCTTTAGAATCAAGCACATTTTGCTAAAAAACCGTAAAGATTTCGTAATTTCGTATGAATTTTACAACTGGGTTGAGTCCAAAGGGCATGAACTGAACACCCTTGATGTGAAATGTATTATTCTGCATATTTTGACTGCGAATCGGAAGTGTAAGTCTGCGGAGTCGATTCTGCGGAGGATTCTGGAAGCTGCAGCAGAGTTGGATTATCCGCGTAAGGTTTTCGATGCTTTGGTTTACTCTTATAGGTTGTGTGATTCTTCTCCGCGTGTATTTGAGTTGTTGTTTACGACTTTTGCGCATATGTATAAGTTTAGGAATGCTACTGATGCTTATTGTTGGATGAGGGATTATGGATTTTATCCTACTGTTAGGTCATGTAATGCATACTTGAGCAAATTGAATGAGGCCAATCGTATGGATATAGCTTTGGGATTTTACAAAGAGATGCGGAGGTCGTGTATTACGCCAAATGTTTATACCTTTAATATGATTATTTCGGCTTTCTGTAAAGTGGGAAACTTGGAGAAGGGGGTCGAGGTGTTCAAGGAAATGGAAGAATTGGGAATTGCCCACAGCTCAGTATCCTATAATGCATTGATTCTGGGATATTGTAGTAAGGGCCTGTTGAGCAGTGCTGTAAAACTTAAGAATGTCATGGAGAAGAATGGGAAAGAACCAGATGTTGTTACGTATAATACCATTATTAATGCTTTTTGCAAGGAGAAGAAATTAAACGAAGCGAGCAAGTTGTTTACTGAGATGAAAAGCAAGAATGTTAGTCCTAGTACTGTAACCTATAATACATTGATCAATGGTTATGGTGAAGCTGGAAAGGGCGAGATGGGAGCCCAGTTACTTGAGGAGATGAGACTGAATTCTGTAAAAGCAGATATTTTAACTTACAACTCTGTGATATTGGGATACAGCAAGGAGGGGAAGACGAAGAAAGCTGCATATATGGTCAAAGAACTCGATAAGCAAAACCTAGTGCCAAATTCTTCAACCTTTGCTGCTCTTATTACTGGGCAATGTGTGAGGAATGATCCAGATCGTGGTTTCCAAATCTATAAAAGCATGGTGCAGAGTGGGTGCAATCCGAACGAACTGACTTTCAGGACACTGATATCTGCTTTCATTAATAAAGTAGATTATGATGGAGCAATTGAAGTTGTGGAAGAGATGAGCAAAAGATGTATGTATCCTGATCCAGATACGTTGTCTTCTTTGTGCAATGGGCTCCGCCAATGTGGCAGGGAAAAACTGGCCATGAAGCTGGAACAAGAGATGGAATCTCGACATAGTATGAATGATGGATTACAATGCTAGTGTGATTCTGGAACTTGAGGTGAAGCCAAGTATGTTTTATCATGTAAATCAGTAATGTCAGCTTACAGATCGTGTGACCTCTTCCTTGCAAATCTGATGTCCAGTCACTTGCCAGGTGTGCTAAAACATATGCTTAACTCGTGCTTGTGGTTATAATTCTTTTTATCTCGTCAGCGTTGCCTTGGAGTTATGTGAGTAATCAAATATAGGCAGATTCTGCATAAAACTGTTGTAATCAAGGGATTTTCTTGTTTTCTGTGCTTCATGCTTTCGAAATTTGGAGGTGCTGCGGAGGTGTTTTCTTGTTGTGACTTGTAATTAGTACAACAGATATTTGAGCCTTCTAATTTGGACATTCTCCATTCCAGAAGTTGCCTTTAAGCTTGCTTTTTACTAATTTTGCAAATCTGCTTTTAATTCTCAATTTATTCTTACACGATTTAAGTTCCACGTTTCCACTAAGCATTAAGATATCTACCTAAGTAACCATATGATAATTTCAACTTTGCCAGGTTCCACTGTTTGAAATTATGGATGAAAGATTGCTGGATGCTATCTGTGAGAGACTGAAACCATTTGTACACCGAATGTACTTACATTGTTCGAGAAAGAGACCCAGTTGATGAGATGATATTTCTCATTCCTGATCACCTTGAAAATGTGACAACTACGGTAGAAGAAGCGGTTTTCTCAACCACAGTTTACTAAAAGAAGGTGATTTCTGTGGTGAGGAGCTCTTGACATGGGCTCTCAATCCGGAATCAGGTTCTAATTTACCATCTTCAACTTGGGCGGTTGAAGGCACTACTCATAGAGGCATTCACCTTAATAGCAGAAGAACTCAAATTTGTTGCAAGCCAGTTCAGGCGTATGCACAACCGACACGTCCAGCACACTTTCCGCTTCCACTCACAGCAGTGGTGTATTTGGGCCGCTAAAATACTAGATGTTCATACAGTATTAAGCAACACTCATGAGCTTCAAGATTTGCTGCTAATCCTTTTCCATTAGTCTGTAGGTCGGAATAGGAACATTAAACTGCACAGGAGTGGGTGATATTACCAAAACGTCCAGTGCCTGATTTTTCCAGCTGATGATTAAGCATAAGTGCAGTTCAGGTACTTGTCTAATTTCGTTAAATTATCCTAACTTAGTTCTTACGAATATCCTCTAGTGGTGATCTACGAGATTGTAATGTGAAATGTAAAATCTTTTTATGTGTCGTGGGAATCTACTGAACAGATGATGCTGTGTAACTACTAATCTGCTTGATTTGAATCTCTTTTGTTGAAGTTGCAAGACTGTATATCCCTTTTGCAAATGGGTATGGTTTTTTTTTTTTTATCAAGATTGTGAAGGTATCTTGGCATCTGGTGAAGGAAATGAGCTATTTCTGTGTCTTTGTTCTTTTTGTTCACTCAACTTAGTTGCCTTATTATGATGTGTCTTAAATTTTTACATATATTTTTGGTAAATTTTATAAAAAAATTCAAAATGAAGATGCCTTTTCCTTACCGCAAGGGAAATCCCATCTTTTACAAGAATTTTGTAGTTATGATTTTAGTAAATTTGTTCTTTCTTTTTTTAAGAAAACAAATTATTTTCCAAAATTTTGTATATAGTTTCTAGTAAATTTTAGTTTTTTTTTTTTTTTTTGAAAAACTAGCTACTGAGGTGTGCCAGATGATAGGTTTGATCAATTCAATATGAAACCCCACTAGCTAGTTTATATTTATACTAGAATGTGTGTGACAAACTGCGTGACAAGGGACATGTTTGCTAAGGTTACATTTATTATGAAATTGTTGATTCACTTGTTATGATGAAAATTATATTATATATAAAAGAAATAAGACAACTTTTAACCCTTTATAATATCCCACCGCTAGATAACATTGGAGACCTATCCGATTAGATCTCTTTTTTATATTAATTTACATACGAATTCCTGCCTTTCAAACTCTTTTTCCCCGCGATTTTGTTTCTAGAATCAATTTCTGTATTACATCAATGGTTTTCTACAAGAAATTAATTTATTAGATCATAAATTAAATTTAGTTTTTAAAAAATACAAAATAAAAATATAAAATTTCATTAAAAAATGACATTCTAATTTCTTTATTAACAAGCACCACTCGGATGCAATCTTTTTTTAATAAAACCAGGTTTAGAAGCAAAAAAATCCGTCTCTAAAACCAGTTTTATCTGCTACTCCATCCGTCCAACAAAACTTTACCCACTAAATTTGGCGCTTAGTTTAAAAATATGAGTTAAAGTAATGAAATAAATGAAAAAATAAGAGGGCTTTTACTTTTAGTTAACGACAATTTAGATTAAGATGTTTGGTTCTTTCATGTAGAACTGGATTCTTTGCCAACTAAATGCAAAACAATAATTGTACTAATGTAAATTGGTTGGCACATTTACCCCATGGAGAATTTGCATGGAGAATTCGCGATAGAACTCCGAATCATTCTATAAAAACAACATAGACCATAGTTGAAATTAGAAAAGATCAGACAATCATGATATAAAATAAAATATAAATACATCAGTTTCTTTAAAACCACTAATTTTATTATCAAGGGCAAATTTCATCCACTACTATTGTTAAATTTTCTAATTACACCTGAATCTTATTAGATGAAATAATTACATCCAAGTCCTAAATCGATTTTTTTCTAAAACCATTAACTAATTAACCAAACAAGCCTTATCCAATTTTTCATATATATATATCCTTCAAATTTTTAAAATTAAATTTTAACCCCAATTTACAATATTTTTTTTCTTCAAAATAAGTCATCTTCTCCAACAAAACTCCATTGATCATCTTCCACCTTTCTTCATTCCTTCTTCTACCTCCCCTTTATTTTTTTACAAAAAACTTGACCGCTGAAGCTCCAATCGGAGCAGTCAAATAGCTCCAACCGGAGCTGTCTAAGAGCTCTCCGGTGGGGCGGTCCCGAGCCACCCTCCGGAGCTCTTAACGGTGAAGAAGTCTTCAATTTGTTTTAGAAGAAAAAAGAAAAAGAAAAAAATCAATGGAGAAGAAGATGAGCTCCATTAATGGAGTTTCTCAAACTTCATTAATGGAATCTTAGGATTTTTTTTAAAAAAATATAATTTTTATTTATTTTATAATTTAATTTATTTGTAATATAGTTTATGTAAAAATAAAGAGTTAAGGGGTGAAAGTACAATTATAGAAAGTGTGAAAAATTGCAAGTTAGTCCAAATAATTAAATCTTGCTTGTTGTTGATGAAAAATGAGATTTAGGATTATGGTGTAATTATTTTATCTAACGAGATTGGGATGAGAAGTGGTCATCCAGTAGGAGTATAGGTAAAAATCCACTATTAAAGCTTAAAGTACGGAACCTATGCAAGATTCAATACCTGCAAACCATGAAGGATTTCCAATGAACCTACCATCAAAAGCAGATTTCATTGAACAAAAGACTGAGTCACTAGTCACTACCATAACCTAGTTTTACCTCGTTACAAATTCATGTAATATGATTTTAACCGAACGAAGAACTAAACACACAAAGACACCCATGTTCACTGTTTCCAAATGCCAAGATACCTTCACAATCTTGATACACAAAAAACCATACCCATTTGCCCAATATTATAATCAATAAAATGATGCATGTATGGTGAACTTGAACCTGAAGCTAAAACTCAGAAGATTCATATATCACCGAAAACAAAAAAGATTAAAAAATACAATTAAAAACAAAATAAAACTCCAAAACAAACAAATAAAAAAAATGTAAAGAGTTATTCGTTCTCCGATCACGAAGTCATGCAAATGCAGGATGACATTTTGACAAAATGCAAGTGGGAAACGGAACTTAAGAGCCCTTTAGGTTCAATGATTTCTTCTTTAAAAAGTTTTCCCAACTTGTTTGCCTGACACCGTGCCAAAGATCAAGGACATAGTTGACACAGTGCCAAAGATCAAATATATAGTGTTAGATGTAATGACGGATAATAATGGTTTGTACATCCTGTCTTTGCTTATAGTCATATCGTTTTTCTTATGCGATTCTTTACTGCTGCATATGCCATTGTGAAGTGTCCACGTGCATCAATTGCTAAACTATCCGCCATCATCTACTTAGTTGCTAAAGAAAAACAAAGGAAACCACTAGAAGTGGCACATAGCTTCAAAGATGGAACGGGCTCTTGGATTACTTAATATTGCAAGTCCTTTCTTTATCTGTCTTTTGTTAACTAATTGTTTACCTCAAGTCTCACGTGTTTGTTTGATGATGTGCAATCTGAACTTGAGTGGGTCCAGAAAAATACTAAAACAAAGCAACTGGGATGATTCTATTTGAAAGCTGATTAATGTTTAGATTTAGAACATGTATCTGTAAATATATGAACTCAATGCCCCAAGTCAGGCACTGACAAGAAAAAATATGCTTCCCAATAAAATTTACTAGTACATACTATTGTCTCAATACTTGTAAATGTGTCACGTTGATATGCAGTAAAAGACATGTGTCTTGAGACAAAACTTCTAACGTGTCTAGTAGTGTTTAATATGTGTCTAAACTTCTACCGTGCCTAATCCTCAAGCCTACTCAGCTCTGGATGCAGAGTAACATGACATCCGGAACTACATGATACACATTTTGTTTAAACATAAACATATATTTGTAAACCTGCTCATATATAAAAGAAGATGACTTAGCTTCTTAGCAGATATGAAATTGCTGGAGTAAACCGAGGACAAATTGAACAGATAGGATCAGAAGCTTGTTCAAGTTGAAACTCTGGACCTGCAAGAAATAAAAATATTGCAGCATACAAGCCTTGCTGGAGTAAAGGACTTATATGACACTGTAAATCTTTTATTTGCAGTAACATCTCAGTAGCTAGTTTGGATACAGCACCCTTAGCTGCATTTGGTGCCCCGCGCTTTACAATTTATTTCTAGGCCAACCTAGAACAGAACCAGTGTGATCTCAAGCCACAGTTATAAAACCACTCACATAATTCATATCTCAACCACCAACAAAACCAATTCTTCCTAAAAACAAACAGAACCGGTACCAATGGAGTATGGACGATCTAAAAATTTATGATACGAAACTTTTATAAAGTTAGAGCCAATCAAAAGAAAATTTAATACAGAAAAAAGGTTGGATTCTCAATCCCAATAACAAAGAAACAACCTAAGTTTCCCCAGGTGCCAAACTACATTTGGATTAAACATTGTTGAGTATTACACGACATGATAAAAGCAGCCAAGCTAGTTAACATATAATACAAAAGTAATATATTTTGAATAGTAAGAAAGAATACGAGTAAACTTACTATGGTCGAGTGACGATAACATCAGCAGAAGCAATTGCAGATATGCTCAAGCTTATGCCCTGTAGGAGTTTTAGTAAATCCAAAGTGATTTTTTATGTCTTTGTAGCTTAACCAATGGGCGTCCACACACTATAAACATGATGTTTATTGATTGTGAAATATCTATCGTGATGGTAGAAAAACACTTGAATTGTCTATTAAAATCTCCTTTGTGATGAAAGAGAAAGTAAGACTCAAAATGTGTTGGTTGAGTACTTAGATTAGCAAACTCATTGTTTGGTGATGGGAGTGATCTCACTTTACTAAAATGAGAAGAGATGTACATAGCGAGGCTTGGAAGGCCGTACGCTAGGCAATACTCCCTCTCCCTCCGTCCGCTCAAACTAGCCCCATTTTGACTCTGGCACAGTATTTAAGGAGAGTAGTAGTTTATTGGTATATAGTACAAGTGGGGTACAGTGGAGTAATTAATGGAAAGTAAAGTAGTATAAGTGGGGTTGAATTGTTATAGTTTATTGATATATAGTATAAGTGGGATACGAGTGTTTGATTTAAAAGTAATAAAAAATTTCCATTTTTGGAAATGGGGCTGGGTTGAGCGGACGCCCAAAATGGCAAAATGAGGCTGGTTTGAGCGGACGGAGGGAGTACAAGGGAAAAACCGAGAATCCGGGAGGATTCTCGAGCGGACAACACCTGGGCGTGACACCCTAGACCGCTTACTATGGAGTAAGCGGCCGTCTAGTCGATCAG
>JAYMSL010001111.1:0-18676 GCA_036897195.1 Plantago coronopus
TGAGGATCCAAGCCGGGAAGATTGCTGATGAGAAATTGGGTGCTCAACTAGAAGTTATTGCTCCCATTAAGTATTGAGATTTCATCAAATAGATACTAGTTTGTTATATGGAAATTTTGTCAGGACATGAAATTTGTTGCTGGATTTGTTTCTTTTTCTGCTAAGTTAAACCCGAGTATTTTCTTGTGTTGAAGACTATCATCAGATTTTATTGCCCAACTCAAGTTACTATTCTTGACGTTTCTTTGCAGTTTCTACCACTCCTCTCATGTTTTGTCCTTTTGTTGCACTTTCTGTATGCTGTTGAATCAAAATCTTTTATTTCTAAAACCCGCATAAAATCAGATGGTATGCTTTTGTCATCCATAATGAATTGATTATGGAGTCAGGTACTGTATCTATCTTAGGCTCTTAGCCATCTATGTCCGCACTCTTGGGTTTGATTTACAAGGGAGGTGAAGTTCAATTGAACAAGGAGTGTATTCCATTCGATACAAGGTGAACTGGAGTTAAATTGAACGAATAGTTGCATTCTAATTGGTTCGAAGAATGAAATGATCTCTCTGCAAACCGGAACTGATCTAAATTCTACTTAAATGATCTGTTCTGTACCTATTACTAACTCGAATTACTACTTCACGTCTTTAATCTGCACCGTTATATCATACTCATTCAAAGGTTCGAGTACTATCTGGCAACTCAATGGGCTATATGTAAGATTCAGAAAAGTTCTATTAAAGCAGACGTCTTGCACACAATGTTAAGAGAGATTACACATTACAGAACAGAGAACAAGTCTGCAACTTGACGCTACAGCATTACTTCCGATCTTATCTTCTCACAATTTCATGATGCTCTATTCGTCGCGAACTCATCTTTCAACATTGTCTATCCCAACTTTTATCTTTGCGAAACTATTCAAAATCTCTGTGATGCTCATGTCAGGGATCAATTTAGTATGATTTCTGTGCTTTTTGTTTGTCAAAATCTCCTCCTCTCAACTAACAAATTTAATGGCAAAGTTGATAGGTGTGGATTGGTATACAATGTGGTTTAGAATTACTTAGAATCACATACATGAACTGTTATACACTTATACTTGATTCTGAGATGTGTGTATAACTGTATATGAGATCTATGAAATTGAGTTAAAAAATATCGATAGGTTTTTTTAAAAAAAGTTATAAAACATTGCATTTCACAAGATGTACTTTAAAATTATATTAGAAAAGCAAAAATATTTATTAATAACAGAAAGAATAATTCCAATACCTGATATTTTGTCTTGATTATCATATGAAATGTATTTATTACAAGTTTGTTCACCGATACATAAAATTCTATATCACATAGTTAACGGTTACACTATTCAATAATTTATTTTACCCTCGTGCTTGTTTGAAGACGTCAAAAAGAGAATGCAGTTCTTCTCTAATAATTTCCTTCATAAAACAGATTTTAAAAATCTTTTGCATAATATACTGAAATTTTCCAAATCACAATATTTGACTTACCAGTTATGAGACTATATGAAATTACAAGTCACGTGCATTATATGATGGTGAGTACGAAAATAAGAGGTCATGCTCAGGGGTAGAGTGAGATGGGTATAAGTAGGTCAATGTCACCCCACTCGAATTTACAAATTATTAATATATATTCCTATTGAGATTATGAAGATTTTCAAATTTCGTCACACTCAAATTTATAAAATAATATTTTCACTAGCCTTAATTTTTATTCTTGATTACACTTGGTCAAGGTCAAATTAAATAACAATTATTAAAGATGAAAAGTTACTTTTTATTTTCTTTCCATAATCATTAAATAGCTGAAAAAATTCAGTAAATGTTGAGACCAGTTTTTTTTGTATATATAAGTCAGAAAATTATTCCAGTTTCCCCAGTTTCATACATACACCAGCAGAAAATGTTCTCATCAAGAGTGTTCATGTTCTGCTGTATCCTTAGTTTCTTCTTATTAGTTTCTGCAGTTGAAAGCATTCCAACAATAGTTGTTGATGTTAATGGAGGAGGCAAGTTCACAAAAATTCAAGATGCCATTGATTCTGTTCCTTCTCAAAACAAGGACTGGATTTGCATATTCATCAAACAAGGCATTTACAGGTACCAAGAAAATAGTTTGAGTCTCTTTTCTTGGTATCATCTTTAGCTATCTAGAACTGATTTCGAAGTTTCTGCTGTTTTGTATGCAGAGAAAAGATTACCATTCCCTTCGATAAACCGTTCATATATCTCAAAGGTCAAAATAAACGAAACACCAGGGTTGTTTGGGGTGCGAGTGATGCGACTGACACGAGTGCAACTTTTACTTCTCAAGCAGACAATGTTGTTGCCAACTGCATAACCTTTGTTGTAAGGGACTAAAACTATACAATGACATTTGCCTTTTAATTTTTTTTATTATAGAAAACCTCATTTACACCTTTTTCTTGTGTAATAATCTTATGTTGTTTGGAACAGAACTCATACAACACTGATGGTTCGGGTAGACCTGTGAAGGTCGCGGTGGCAGCCTTGATCCAAGGCGATAAATCGTTTTTTAACAAATGTGGATTCATAGGAGTGCAAGATACCTTGTGGGATCATCATGGTAGACACTATTTCAAACATTGCACAATAGAAGGAGCTATTGATTTCATCTTTGGTGGTGGACAATCCCTTTATGAGGTAAATTAAAACATATTTCTTCAGGAAAAAAGAAAGAAAAACTCCTAATCTATTGCCTATCAAGACTCGGAACCCTTTACGATTTATTGTTCCTTTCCTTTTATTCGTTTTATGATGATGAACAGAATGAGTTCTTGAATGTGGTCAGTTACTAGCTAGAACAAGTAGTTACTAAATGTATCTTTTCATCAAAATGCAGCCTGATTTGCTATAAATAAGTTACCATGAATTCTTGACAGTGGTCATTTGATTGATATAATTCCGTTTCGACAGGGGTGTACTATATCAGTAGTTTCAGGAGGAGGCTACATAACCGCACAGGGAAGAGAGAACCCTTCAGACTCAAATGGATTCGTGTTCAATGATTGCAAGATAGTCGGTAAGGGGCCTACATATTTGGGAAGGCCATGGAGAGGGTATGCCAGAGTTTTATTCTATAACACAAAAATGTCAGATATCATTGCTCCTGAGGGATGGAATCCTTGGCGCTCTGCTGGTCACGAGTAAGATTTCTAGTCTTTCAGAATCGAACTTCTGATCATCACATTTTTCCAAACTGTGTCAAATGTTCCAAGTTGTCAAGCACATATATTTAACACAGTTTGCTAGAGTTTCATCAGACACTTTGAAATTGTAGATTAGGAGACGAAAATGGTACAGCTACATTACTTTAAGAGGCGCGCCTTATTTAATGTTTTCGAATCTATGACATTATCACTCTCTGGATTCATTTCTACATTCCTTTGTGGACCTTGAAAACATTCTTATACTTGGACATGCTCTTCAGGAATCTGTTGACACTTGCGGAGGAAGGCTGTAGCGGTCCAGGTGCAGACACTTCACAACGAGTGCCTTGGGCGAACCAGATTAAAACTGAGGAGTTGCAACAGTTGATCAGCAAATCTTTCATTGACTCTGAAGGTTGGACTACCAAGCTGCAATTTGTTTCAAACTGATCAGCAGTAAATTATACTTGGCCTGCGAAAGAATTGTTAGCTAATTTTACAACTGTGAAAGGGGTGAACACAAATTATAAAATATGTTCACCCCATAGAAAATATACTCCTGGTACAATGTAACTGTGTTCGGTGAACTTATCTGTATGATCGGATATAGATTATTTCAGTGGTACAAACATCTATACGGAAGACGAGCATGCATTCAGTGTTAAAATCATTACATTGTGAGATGAATTTAATGATTCAGAACTGGGACACCACAGTGTCTATTGCTGAATCTGGATCTTGGGGTATTAAACCTTGGTAGAAACAACATTAGCGGCAGTATTCTTGATACATTTTCGGTCGATTGTGGTCTGAAAACCTTACACTTGAGGGCGAATAACTTAGGTGGGAAGATTACAGATTCACTGTCCAACTGCCACTTGTTGGAAGTAACAACATACATGATACATTCCCTAGCATCTTGAATAGTTCATCCAGATTGCATGTTCTTGATCTGCGCTAGCTCTAACTACTTAAATTTATGGAGATATCATATGTCCTGGCGTTAACGAGAGCTGGCCACATCTCCAAATCATTGATATAGCCATCCAGAATCTATTTCAAGTTGGAGAGGAATGGAACTCGACAAGATTCAACAGGATGAACGTAACCAGAAACCACCTCTACTTCGATGTTCTAAAACTGAACAATAGTCTTTACTATCTCACAGCGATTGTAACAGTTAAAGGGCTAGAATTGGAGCTCCAGAAGATCTTGACAGTCTTTGCCCATTGATTTCTCTTGCATAAATTTCCATGGCCCAATACCAGATACAATTGGACATCTGAGCTCATTATATTTGCTAAAATCTGGCCTGAAATTCTTTCACAGGCGCAATTCCGATCAATGGGGAACTTGTCAGCGTTGGGATCGCTGGACCTCCCATCAAATCAGCCTTCTGGGGAGATACCAAGAGAACTGGTAAGTTTCGCATTCCTCCAACAATAACCTCTCTGGAAGGATCCCAACCGGCAACCAATCCAGCACATTTTCTGCTGATAGCTTTGAAGGAAATACAGAACTATGTGGACTTCCCTTGGACTGGACCTGCACCTCCATTGACCTGCCAACAGAAACTTCAACAACCAGTCCGAGTCCTCTATCTTTGGACTGGCTGTCTTACGATAATTTGTCGCGCGTTGTTCATTTTCATGGGTATTAGTGGACTATTATTTGTGAGTTTCAACCTCATCAAAGTGATTTAGCTAGGTGACTTTCCACAACTGATAGCAAGAAACTGGAAACTCTGGAAATATATATACCCTATCTTGTGTTAGTCGTTTTAAAATGATTGGTGATGTTATTCGAACGAACAAGGTATTCAATTTTTTTTCGAAGTCGTATTTGTACAGACTACAGAGTCCAAAGGACCCTACTGTAGTAACCTATTTATACAGTCGGAGTACTGGACTACTGCAGATTATTTAACTAGTTAGCGAAACGCGATTCTGTAAACCCAAACTCGTGCTTCACGTCTTTTAATTTGGTTCATTCTGAGCCAAAGGTTCCAGATTTCCAGTACTATCTGGCAATGTGACGCGGATATCTGAAATAAGCTAGAAATCGAACCGAACCTTCACACAAACTACAGGCGATTTTCAAGTAGAGTTGCTTCGCAAGTACATAAGAGGTAAAAGCCGAAAAAGGAAGAAGATGTGCAGAATTTAGGCCCATGTCAATGTACGTTACTGGTAGTCTGGTACAACAACACATGAATCATGAGCATTTAACTTTTGCCCTTTATGAAGAATGTAAGCGTTATGGAAGGGGATAATAATACTGGTTTCTAGGCAAGAAATCACACCCATACCATGTTCTTTCCGTGCAAAAACCAACACCTGCAACTCAATGGGCTCTCTTAATCATTCCCCCAATTTTGCTCTAAAAGGACTAAACAAACATCATGCATTTTCCCTTTCCTGTATCCATAATTCTCTGCTTTGTGAACAAAAGCCGAAGAGTGAGTCGGATTCTTCGCTCTACAATTTGTTAGATAAGCTTGTATTATTGAGGTAGTTTAGGCTTAAGAACATCCCCAAGAAGAGATTATCGAAGATTAAGAAAAGATCGATTGTAGCGAATGTTAGGAAAGTATACAGAACAGAGAGGAAGTCCACAACTTGACGCTACTGATACTATCTTCTCATAATTTCATGATACTATATTCGTCGCGATCTCATCTTCCAGTATTTCAATATTGTCTATCCGACTATCCCAAACTTTTTTTCGTATCGTTGCACGTATAGCAAAAGTAATTCTTTCATCATTGAGTCTATTGAATTCATAATGCATTTATTTCTTTGCCAAACTATTAGAAATCTCTGTGATGCTCATGTCAGGGATTAATTTTTTTTTTTTTTTTTACTTTTATTTGTCAAAAAATTCTTCTCCTCTCAACTAACTTAATGGCAAAGTTGGTATGCGTGGACTAATTTGTTTAGAACTAACTAATTGGGATCACCCTTTGATACATGTGTTTATGTGTTCATGAAATCGAGTTAAAAAAGTTATAATAGATCGCATTTCACAAAGGTTTTTCGAAATAGAAAATATTTATTATAGCAGGAAGAACAATTCCGAAACCTGATATTATGTCTTGTTTAATTATCGAATAAAAAGTGTATCTATCACAAGCTGGTTTATCGATACATAAAATCTATATATAAGAGTTTTAACGGTTATAATATGCATCATTTATTTTACGCTCGGACTAGTTTAAAAACCACCCAAAAAAGATTGTGTTCATCTTTAATAAATTTCCTTTCATAAAACAGATTTAAAAAATCTTCTGCATCAATAATTAATTTTTTTCTAATAACAATATTTGACTTTCCAGTTATGATAGCAAATGAAATTACAAGTCAAGTGCATTATATGGTTAGTGTGTCAAAATGAGGTAAAGTTAAAGAACAATATATTTAAAGATGAAATTTTTCTTTGATTTTCTTTCCACCAAAGTCATTAAAATAGCTGAAAATATCAGCAAAAGTTGATAACAGATTATATATATATGTTATATTATATATAATATAACTCAGAAAATAATTCCAGTTTCCTCAGTTTTATACACACACCAGCAGAAAATGTTCTCATCAAGAGTGTTCATGTTCTGCAGTATCCTTTGTTTCTTCTTATTAGTTTCTGCAGTTGAAAGCATTCCAACAATAGTTGTTGATGTCAATGGAGGAGCCAATTTCACAAGAATTCAAGATGCCATTAATTCTGTTCCTTATCTAAACAAGAACTGGATTCGCATATACATCAAACCGGGCATTTACAGGTACTTTGAGTCTCTTTTCTTGTTATCATCTTTAGCTATATAGACTGATTTCAAAGTTTCTGATGTTGTTTATGCAGAGAAAAGATTACCATTCCCTTCGATAAAGAGTTCATATTTCTCAAAGGCGACAATAAGCGAACCACCAGGGTTGTTTGGGATGCGAGTGAAACGACTGAGACGAGTGCAACTTTTACCTCTCAAGCAGATAACATTGTTGCCAAAAGCATAACCTTTGTTGTAAGGGACTAAAACTATACAATTACATTTGCCTAAAATAAAAGGCCTCATGTACACATTTTTCTTGTGTATTTATCTATGTTGTATGCAACAGAACTCTTACAATGCTGAAGGTTCGGGTAGAGAAATGAAGGTCGCGGTGGCAGCCATGATCCAAGGCGATAAATCGGTGTTTTACAGATGTGGGTTCATAGGGCTGCAAGATACCTTGTGGGACGTTAGCGGTAGACACTATTTCAAACTTTGCACAATACAAGGAGCTGTTGATTTCATCTTTGGTGCTGGCCAATCCCTTTATGAGGTAAACTAGAACAGATTTCTTCAGGAAAATAAAGAAAGAAAAACTGAATTAGATTTGCGTTTCATGACTCAGAACACTTTGATATTTACCTAATATGTATTGCTCCTTTCCTTTTATCTTTTTATGATCTGATGGCCTTGAGTATTTCACCACTTTCTTAGAAAGTGAATGCTTTTTTCTGCCTAAAATGTACTTGCCAGAATATACGAATCAATATCGAATGCCTGTCTAGATGCGAAAAATCTAGATGATGAACAGAATGAGTTCTTAAATGTGGTCAGTTGCCTAGAACAAGTAGTTACTAAATGTATCTTTTCATCAAAATGCAGCCTGATTTGCTATAAGTAAGTTACCATGAATTCTTGACAGTGGTCAATTGATTGATTCAATTCTGTTTTGACAGAGGTGTACCATATCAGTACTTTCAGGAGGCTACATAACGGCGCAGGGAAGAGAGAACCCTTACGACACAAATGGATTCGTGTTCAATGATTGCAATATAGTCGGAACTGGGAGATCATATTTGGGAAGGCCATGGAGAGGGTATGCCAGAGTTTTATTCTATAACACATCAATGGCGGATATCATTGTTCGTGAGGGATGGTCTTCTTGGAGAACTGCTGGCCACGAGTAAGATTTCTAGTCCTTCAGAATCGAACTTTTGATCATCACATTTTTCCAATCTGTGTCATATTTTCCAAGTTGTCACCCACATTATTAACACAGTTTGCTGGAGTTTCATCAGACAGTCTGAAATTGTAGAATAGGAGACGATTTAACTAGGCGAGTTAATGCTTTTGAATCTATGTCATTACCACTCCCTAGATTCTTTTGTGGACCACAAAACATTCTTATACTTGGACATACTCTTCAGGAATCAGTTGACATTTGCGGAGAAAGATTGTCACGGTCCAGGTGCAGACACTTCAGGACGAGTGCCTTGGATAAACCAGGCGAACAATGAGGAGCTGCAACAGTTGTTGAGCAAATCTTTCATTGACAGAGAAGGTTGGACTGCCAAGCTGGGATTTGTTCCGAAACTGCTGCGTTAAGTATACATGGCCTGCCAAAGAATCTGGTAGCTATCTGTGAAACGGGCGAATAAAATGTTCACCCGGTAAAGATATACTCCTACATTGTAACTGTGTAAGGTGAACTTATCTGTATCATCTGTATGATCCGCTATAGATTCTATTTCAGTGGTACAAACATCTATATACGAAGACGAGCATGTAGTCAGTGTTAAGATCATTACATTGTGAGACGAAATGATTCAGAACTGGGGCGCGTAATTCTTGATTGTTTAGAATTAGAACAGGGATGCCATATCCTGTATGCAATTTGCTCCCATGGAGAATCTGGTTCTTCATGGAATCCCATAGCTCTAACTGGCTAATATCAGCAATTTCTCAATACACATTGATTAATTTGAGCCTAAATGTGTTCAGTTTCTTGAAAAAGAATAGATCCTAGTACTAATTTTCAAATACTCAATTGATTATGAGTTATAGTTAGGGGAACCGTTATGCTTAATTAACACAATCAGAAGTGTCAGATTTTCAAGCAGTTATCAGTCTTTATCAAATCATAGAGATTATAGAGTTCTGTAACCAGATCATCATAGCCAGATATATAGTGTATAAACTATATGAAATGGTAAATGGAAGTAAAATATGAGATTGAGACCGACTAAATAGAAGGCAGGAAGATGATATGAGATTGAAACGGTGAAAGTACCAATCTTTTTGTTTTTGTATTTGTGTGCCCTTGTGTTCGGCTCCGGATTTTCTGTCCCACCTTTTATGTCCCAATTTGTGTCTCACTCACCTAACAATGAGTCCTAGCACTTTAACTACATATGAGTTAACTATACAATAAATTATCTTTCTTTTTCTTTTATGTTTTGTTGGGAAAAGATGAATTTTATAAGAGAGATGAATTAGTAAAATTGTAAAAGAGACTATAACACTATCAAAATATGTGTATTTTGAAGTGATTTTTCTAATAAATTTGTAAATACTAACATATTTTTAAGGTTTATTTATAATAAATTAGGTTTTTCATTAATATTAATTAAAATCATTTATAGTAAATAAACTTGTGAACGATATACATTTAAAATAACAATTATAAATGCAATTTTTCAAAACTTTTTAAAAATGTTTGGTGGTTCTTTGAAGTTAGCACAGGACGGAAAAAATTTATGGATTTCGGTATCAATAGCAGCCTTATAGATCTATTCATGAAGATAATGGTATGTTTCACAGTTTCACCCCTGGAATCAAACTAAGGCTTTCAATGCGCAAAAAGTTTATAAGATGTTTGAGTTACTTGCTTAAAATCAACCAAAGTTCATCAATCAAGTATTATTTTATTATAACAATTTTAATTCATCTCTCTTATAAAATTCATCTTTCGCAACAAAACATAAAAGAAAAAGAAAGATAATTTATAGTGTAGTTAACTCACATGTAGTTAAAGTGCTAGGTGTCACCGTTAGGTGGGTGGGACACAAATTGGGACATAAGAAGTGGGACAGAAAATCCGGAGCCGGTCTTTCCCAAATTTTTCTCTTTATATTTAAAATTCAGTTCAATTCAGAGATTTTCAGGTGAATTGAAGAGAACCTAAACCCATCTAAATTTATTCTTGAATCTTGACTCTTGAGACAAAGCATAAACTTCTTAGGCACCACAACTTCACACAAATTGTACCCTGATATCGAGATGACAATCAACTCAGGTTTAATTAAGGGGTTAAATTTTAGAATTAGAAAGAGATCGAGATAACAAAGTAACTCAGGTTTAATTAAGGAACACTAGTTACTAATCACCGATCCAGCAAATTCCCAAAAATCTGCAAAGTGCACTTGGGCGGGATTTATTTGAAACGTAGATTCAGGCCTGCCCAAGAATAAAGTGCACTTGGGCGGGATTTACCTGAAACGTATAGTCAGGCCTGCCCAAGAAAGAAACTGAGCAATCCCAATAATATAGTTCACTTGGACGGAACTTATCATAAACATATACTACAAAGCACCACATACACATGTACCATAGTAGCCAGAAGGCAGGGCCGGCCCTGGATCCATGCGATATGTTCAACCGCACAGGGCCCCCAAATTTTGGGCCTCCAGTTCAGGCCGGTGGCTTGTATGTAACATACGTTTATTAACAAAAATCTCGTTGTTCAGAAAGCAGCTGAATGTCCATATGACAAACAAAAGTTGATGGTACTCCTAAAATAAAATCCCACACACATATTTCATTCAATTTACACATAGAATAGATATTGTTTTTGTTCTCCAAATTACGTTAATTTATCCTCCATGTCTAAATGTATTATTAATAGAGGGAAGACACAATGATAGTACTTGTGCATTATCTTTTTCTAAGGGTTCTTGTGCATTATCTACGTAGATATTTTTTAAAATATATATTATTAAATAGGGGTCTTTTTCAAATTTTCGCACGGGGCCTCCATATTACAGGGTCGGGGATACCAGAAGGGGACTTATATGAACATCTTTAATAAGTGTAAACGGACCAAACGTGAAATCCGTCCAAGTGCATGTCGATGGACATTTCAACCCAAACATTATAATTCAGACTTTTTTTTTATAATAGGAGAATAGAAGATTCGCTTAGAATGTCTGAAAATATATGAATTTAGTTGAAATCAAATAAATTGAAATGAACGGAAGTAACCTAAACATAATGAAAGTAAAGATTTAGACTAATACATCTTAAAGTATATATATATTAGCCTCTATATATATATACTTTAAACAATATATATATATATATATATATATATATATATATATATATATATATATATATATATATATATATATATATATAAGTAAGTTGTAGTAGACTAGTAGAAGTACACAAACGTGAATTGAACGGAATTGAACTGTACTAACACAACTGAAATTAAATTGAGCTGGACATAACATTACTTCCATATAGCAAACGAAAAATCAAAACGAGACGGAAATTACAGGACTTATAAGTGTAGAGAACTTGGTAGTGAAATTATAACAAGTTTAGTACTAATGGTGTGTAAGAAGTAAATTGTACAGTAGACTAGTAGTACTGCAGTGGTAAAAGTAAAAATTAAGTGCAACGGTCAAAAGTTTGCCAAAAACAGATACATTTCCCTCCATTTTTTAAAAATAGACAAATAAACTAAAAATTCCTTTTACAAACATTCTCCTCTTCTTCTCCATTGTCCTGCTTCTTCTCCCATTTGCTCTACTCATCAGCTTCTTCCGATTAGCTTTTACAGTCACATTCTCCAATCTCCTCTGCCTTCACCCTTTGAATGACTGATATTATCACCCTCGAACTTGCCCTGAGTAACTCGCTTTCTATCGCAAAACAAACTGCTTCTTGTATAAGGCTAGGCACTCGGCTACCGTAGCGTTTGGAACATGTTGAACCCTCTTACGCACCCAATCCCGAATCCACTCCAGCTTTCCACGAGGCGTCAAAATTAGTATCCCATTCCCTGCCCCCTCGGCTATGAAGTTAGACACCGCAATACTATCAAGCACCAGTAGACTTACCTTCTAGTCCCTGCTTATATCAATCATATCTAGTGCTCCTACCTGACTCTTCCAAGTATAAGAACCTGCTGAAGTAACTTAACACCTAGACAGGAGTTGTATGTTAAGAAATAAGAATAGTCTTTTGAACAAACTTGTCACTGTGAGAAAGGCCTAACAGTGGGTATGAATCAGATCATTGAAATTTGTTATTATACACTTACTTTTGATGAAATTGTCTCTATTCATGTGCTAACTGCTAAATCTTCATATCATTGCAGATGGATTCTACTCCGTCTTCGGAGTTTCAGGACATCGAAGTTGTGTATGAAGTGCCCATATCCACCACCACCACCACCCAAGATTCTGAACTGGCTTCCGAAGAACAGGAAACCCCTCCTCCCGCAGCTCCTCCCGCAGTCCCGATAGCGGGAAACTTCTGGACAACGCCTAGAGGTTTACTGTTTACATTCCTTGGAACCTTCGGATTGGCGTTGATCATATCAACGCCAATCCTACTTACCAGACCCCACCACCACAAGACAGGGGAGGAGCTCAAATGTGTCTTGAGCTTCCGCGTAGGTGACGCGGGACTCGACACTATCTCTGGGGTGTTGGATACGGTGCCCAGTTATAGCCCTGTGAGTGTATGTATCTACATACCCACAGGTGTCTATAACGAGACAATCACCCTTGGGCATGATAAGACAAATGTGATCTTCAAAGGAGCCAGATCCGCAAACACTACGATCACATCCGCGTCCTCTACTACACTTAGTAAGTCTGTAATTAAATTTTATTAATTTGCATCAAAACACACAAGCACTGACATGGAATTATGTAAAGTGTGTTGTTTCTATAGTTGTGTTCTATGTATGAGAAAGTAAAGTTGAGAGGTTTAATGAAATGCAGTGCATAAAACATTCCCTAAAACTCAGTTCTTCTTTTGCACATTCTATTCACACCTCTGTTGTTATAAGTGAATTGCTAGTGTGTGTTTTGTTTATCTTCTTGTAGCTAACAACTGAAAATTCTGCAGCAATTTACGGCCAGGGGTTCATGGCAGAGGACCTAAGCGTGACCAATACAGCAGGAGATGGAGTAGGAGTTGAGAACTGGTCATACTTATCCATTTTCTACCGTTGTGAGGTGCGTGGAGCAGCGCATGCAGTTTGGCTTCGCGGTATCACACAGTTATACCGTAACTGCACCTTTTATGCTTCGAATCTGACAGTCACCGGATATGCGGACTCCTACTTCCAGCGATGTGCCTTCTTTGCTGAGGCAAACTCGACCGATAGATTGGCGATCGTTGGCAATGCACAGAGCCAGCGTCTAGGTGAAGCGGCATTCCACTTCCACCTATGCCGTTTCAGTGGTGGTACCACGACTTTTGTAGGGAGTGGACTAGCCGATTATCCACATCTGGTGATTCTTCAGTCGATTCTAGATGATCAGATCGCCGGTTACATATTGGAGCCGTTCCCTTCGAGCGGATACGTGGCGGTGTTCGGTAATGAAGGTCCTGGGACAAAGAGTCCCATACCTGATTTTGTGCGCCAGTTGGGGAGTCGAGTGTTGGCTTCAAAGTATTCTTTGCGGTCCTTCTTGAGCAACAACGATTGGATTCCCCCTAGCAATGTCGAGTTGGACATGGATCTGAGTCCGTAGTTGTGGTGTTGTAGGTAATTTGTGTTATGATGGCTTTGGCCTTTTGTTTGTATTGTAGTAATTTCCTTTAGTCAACTGAGACTGTAGTAGCTTAACAGGCTTACTTGAGCTTATTGAAATGTCTATCTAGAAATTTAATCCAGTTTCCGTTCACTCTGTATTCTGGTTCTTGTAACGATTAACTGAGGGCTCTTGTTCTTCGTTTTCTATATTGCTTTACGGGCGATGCCAAGTCTATTAAATTACAACATTATCTGAAAATTTGTATAACAGTTGCTTTTTCTTTCCATAATCTGATGTTGCAAAATAAAGTCGACCAGAAATACCAAAGGACACGCGGAATGTTGCTGATCCTGGAAATGAAATTTTATTGTACATTGTGTCTGCTTACAAAGAATTCACTGTGCAAAACTGCAAACATACATCAACTCAGAAACTATCTGATTTCCTACAGTGTCAATTGTGTCTGCCTATATGATTGCTTCTGCGCTGTTCTACATTTCACAAGTGATTTGGGAGTATATCAGATTGCAGAGGTCTTCAAGCCGGGCCCTTGAGACGTTAGTAAAAGGAAGCACTATAATGTTGCCGTTGTCAGTGAAACTCAAAGTCATCTGCTCCGCCATTATCATCTTGTGTACAATGCAGACAAAACTTCATTTATAATCCTCTGCACTGATATAAGTCGGAAGCAAATTCCAGGTGTTTGAGCAAGACAATAATCCCAATAAATGGAAGATTCTAACTAATACAGATTAATCTTGTTGTACTTCCAACTCATTGTTTTGCAATTGCAGCTCCACCACTTGATTCGAACACAAGCAATAAACTTGCACCAGCTACAGTATTTGTTCACATTTATACCTTGAAGAACTGCCACAGATGCTCCTCCAACTCAGCTCAATATAGGAACGTGCTTAAAACATTAGCAGCTTATGATTTTATATCCAGGAACACAGGGATAGTGGTGAAAAAGAGGCTGAAACTCACAGCAGACTGAACATGACAAGGGAAACAGCTCTTGAGATAGGTTTATCCAACTTCTACTTGAGTTTGATCGAGTGCTTCAGATCATAACCGAATATGCCACCTTTGTATTGGGTTACTTCACCTGAGGCTTGAACAGAAGCATAAAACCATCAAGAAACCTGAGATGAACCCTCCGATAATTTAAAAGTTGCTGACATATGGCATTAGACCGAGCATGGTATTTACCATCAAGATGGCGAAGAAGGTCATCAGAGTAGCAGCCTGCATCTTTGTAGGAGAACGTTAACATCATTGGAAGTCATTATGTGAAGAGAGAATAGAGAAACATGATTGAGAAGAAAAAAAAAAAAAACCTTTTTCGAGTAAACTTTCCAATTACGGATAAGCCCAGAAAGTGTGGCACCCAGTAGTCCAATGAACAAACATGTAGGTCATCAGAGTAGCAGCCTGCATATCTGATTATCTGTTCGAAACTATCTTTTCTGTCATCAAAGGCAAAGCTTGTCTAGTCCAAAGGAAGAACTGGACTACACTACTGAACTCTGATATGATTTTTCTTCTCTTTTTATGAACTTTCTACCATTTCTCCAACGCTTTGTGCTGCAGAGCATTCAAGTGAATGAAAGGTCTCCTTCCTCCCTCTGATCAATTTTTCTGTGCTTCTCCGGTCTTCTTTCACTCCAACAGCAAACACTGCAGTACTGCACATAAGCATAAGGTGAATATAATAAACTGAGAAGAAATTTTATCTATTTAAGTACAAACAATGAATTCATGAAACTATCCGATTAACAAATTATACTTCACCCAGGGGAAGTTTCATCTGTCCAAGTACAAGCAAGTGAGTTCTAAAAAAGCAGCACATTCATGTTTTAATAATTCTAGGAAATAAACTTCATAACAAAAACTTGGCGAAAACTGATTTACACCCCCAGGAAATCCAGGATCTATCCACCATTCAGTGATTGCACAACAAACTCAACATCTTCAAAAATTGCTCATGCTCTAAAAAAAGTTAACCTATTATACTTTAAATGGCCCAGGAGGGATGCTTATCTATCCAAGTACAAACAACGAATTCCAGAAACTTCCCAATGAACTAGGATACATAGCCATAGTCTTGTTTACCATTACTTCCACCTGAAGGCATCTTCTATTTATTTTGTTGGTTTAACTTCTACACTGTGCAAACAATAGTGAGCTAGCCAGATTTATCTTTCATTTGGATGCTTGATTGGGAGTAAAATATTAGCACACATCAACTACTAGAAAGAAAAGGGAAATCAAATGGCAACCATATTACAGGAATCATTAAGAACACTTGTTATCTTTCATATTCTACACCTCAAATTCAGTACTTTAATCGAAGACTAACTCTTTCACCTGAACCAAATACGAAACAATATCAATCTTTTACACCTCAAATTTAGAACTTTAAGCAAAGATTGAAGCTCTTTCAGCTGAATCAAATAACAAAATGTAAACAAAACAAACTCACCAGCAAGGTGCAAGTCAGCCTAACAAAACAAAGACAAAAATATGCAGAACAAAATGAATAGTTCAAAACTTTTATGCATTCTTTTATAGATTACTCCCCTTAACTAGGATACTTAACAACAATCCTTCTCACAATTTGGCTTACTATTACTTCCATCGATAATGAAGTAATACACATTTTGAAATTTGGTCTCAGAATGTACAAATCTAAATTATTAACCAAGAGCACCAGTACATCTACTCAACTTTCAACATGAACGCAAATTCTATATTTCAGCACCATTCAACAACAAATAATATAAACTTAATAATACAAGCAATTAAGCAAATCCAGAACAGAAATTTATAACGAGCTCTCAGGTGAAATATCAATATCAAACAATCAGTTTCCCTAAATAATCAATCCAATTACCCAAATATATAAGTGGCAGTAAAAGAAACATGACTAATCGAAATTTCATTCCAAACGATTAGCTTAAATCAGCCAGGGATTCCTTATTATACCAAAGATATATACAGAAGGCATACAACAGCTAAAACACATGAAAAGAAGGTCATATCACTTCATCTTAAGTTTTACATATTACTTGCAGAAATCCAGGACATAAATAAGCTAACATACTCGTAATCGCAGGAGAAGAAACTTCAATATCAGCTAAATGAACGTTAATAAGATGGAACTAAAGTTCACAAACATATGGTATTTGTTTTCATACCTTTTCAACCACATTACATGCTTCCATCCTCCAGCGCGTGTTCTAGGTTGGGACAGACGGCAGCAAGGCTTCTTTCCAAAAAATTAAAAGTCGAATATTAGATAGGTAATCTGGTTTTTATCACCAAGAAACCAACTAAAAACATCTAGCAGTTGAAACACTAGTAGTGTACTGCAGAAAGTTACTAGGCATATCAACACTAGAAAGCAGGAATAACTGATGATTAATTGAATCGCAGACTATCAACACAAAAACCACCTCATACTAGCTAGTAGTGTAATCGATAGACAATTGAATCGTATTGAATTTAAAATCAGTAAATATATTCAACTGATTGTTAGACTATGATACAAGGAGAAGAAGCTTACTAGCTACTAGGCATATAGTAGTTTATTTCTGCGATTTTCAGTATATCAACACTAGAAAGCAGGAACAACAGATGATTAATTCTTAGGAAATAAATGTTTCCCAAACCTCATACTAGCTAGTAGTGAAATCGATACATAATTGAATCGCACTGAGTGTAAAATCAGTAAATGAATTCAACCAACAATTTTTTTTCTTCTTTTTTGTTGTTTTTGTTTGAAGAAGTGCTTGTATTAAGATATAATTTTATAAATTTTATATTTCTTTAGCTATATTAGGATTAGTATGAATGTATATTAGGATTAGTATACTAACATAAATCAAAACTAGGAAACAATTAGCTAGATAAGTATAATTACCAAAATTAAACTGGAAAAGATTTCTATTTGTATTGTAATTATTAATCAACTAGTATCAGTATACCTAAATTAAACAGGATAAGATTTCTATTTGTAATTATTAATTAGCTGGTATTAGTTAGTATATATAATTACCTAAATCAAACAGGAAAAGGAAAACCACCCCTAGTTTTATATATAGAGCCATTCATCGAGTATCATCATTCATTTATCATCAATCTCACAAAACCTAGCTAACATAAAAACAATCAGAGTCTATTATTCCCATGATGTCTATGGATCAAGTACTGGAAGATGACAATTTATTGCATGAAATCCTAGTTCGAATGACACCCAAATCCATCTTCGAGTCCATGTCAGTTTCCAAGCGATGGAACACTCTGATATCGAGTGCCTATTTCCGACAAACATACAAAGCTAGAAAGCAACAACAACAGCTTCCCGGGGTGATCGCATTCATGCTCACGTCCCCGTTGAAATTTGCATGTGATGTAAAAGACGATAAGTACACCAATGACGAAGACCCATGTGATTGCACAAGGTTTTACTCTACCGGATATGGAAATGGCTTATTCAGATCTTCTTCCAATGGTCTTATTCTTGTCGAAAAAGTTGTTGAAGAACTTGAACGTACATTCGATTATAAAGTTGTCAACATTCAGACTGACGTATGCGTCCAATTACCACATCTAACGAAATTCCAGAAATCATTATTTGATTACAATGGAAGAATTGTTGCTTTGGTATGTGAGGAAGAGGAGAAGGCAAATCTGCAGGGAATGACGTACAATGTTGTTATAGCTCCAGCTACTGACACCCGTTCTGACGTTTTACCAATACTAATCTACTCTTCCCGTACCCGTGGTTGTTGTTGGACTCAGTCGATTATGAGATCAAATCAGGGTACTTTTAGTCTGGAGGGTTATAGGCCCCCCGTGTTAGTAAATGGATTTCTCCATTGGTATTGTGCTCCTTGGGGTATGGCGATTATGGACACGAAACACTTAGTTAAT
>JAYMSL010001112.1:0-18661 GCA_036897195.1 Plantago coronopus
ATTACCATATAAGGAAGTTAACCCACACACTAAACCATTATTTTAACATCAATACACTTCTTTATCATCACACATTCAAGTAACCTACCCTACTTACTTTATCATTTTTACTCCATTACTTTAACTCATTTTCTTAAACTGCGCGCTAACCCTAACGGGTAATGTTTTGTGGGACGGAGGGGAGGGAGTAGAATACCAATACAATTTGCATATTCTACAGATTATTTGCATGAATCCTATCCAATTTTGGTGAACACCCTGGCACAGATTCTGAAGTTAATATGAATTAATGGAATGAATTGAGCAGGAGAGTGGGGAGAGTGGGGAGATTTGTTTATTCTGAAAGCTCCTCTGGGCTCTATCTACTCAATAATCCATAAACGTACTTTGCGCATGCATCTGTGAACCAGTCCCGGAAGGAAAACAGTACTTGCTCGGATCGGGTCTATGATTTGTTCGTAGACCTTCCCTTCTCGGAAAAGTACTACTATCACCCAATCTTTTGAAGTGCATGCTTAATAACATCTACTCCAAAAACAAAACAAGTGGATATAAAATTACATGAGACACCAAAAAAGATAAATAGGTATAGTTCTCTACTGCAGTTGGAGTATAAGATTTTCCAAGAACTTTGGTGGCAATATCATATAACCATCGAGTAGCTTCTGTAGGACATATTTACACGTTACAATGGTATACTTTGTTTGCAGGGAGATAAAGAAGACATACAAGCTCATTATAAATCTCGCAGTTCAAATTTCTCCCCAGCAAAATGACTCTTTTAAGCCTTGCAAAATGCTGCTGGCTGCTGCAATATCCCTTCATGAACTGGTGAAGTATCTCACGACTCACAGTCTAGCGAAAGTATCTATCGCCATTTTGGCCTTCCAGATGACTTCCAGATCGCGATCTCTTTATTTTGGGTTCTGATCGCGATCCTTCTGCATTAGCGTTACTCATTGACATAGATTCTGCCTTCTTTCTTTTCAACTTGTTCTTGAATTCTTCTTCCTTTTCGTCGACAAAAGATAAAAATCTTTGGATTCTCACTGAATGTGAGCTCGCCGTGGTGGGTTCATGTTCTTGAGAGAAGTACCGCTTGAACTTCTGAAGAATCTCGCAGAAATACACCAGAAGGGCTAAGAAACATGCGATCCCACATATTACAAACAGGCCCCAAAAGCTTTTCAGCTGAAACTGCTCCGTATCCTGATTTTGGGATACACAAGCTCTCGCACTCAGCCATTTTGCTCGTATCTTTTCAAGTTCGCCATTCTCTGATAGTGCCAAAATTGCAGTGGACATATCCGTGGCCAAAGGGGATTCTCTTTGAAAGGCCTACAAATGCCAAATAAATGTTAAACACACATATAATGCAAAAGAAAATGTTTGCAATCTAAGTTAATTCAGACACAGTGTGACCAAATTAAGACACCTTTGGTCTACAAATCACAAAGATTGAACACAAAGATATAAGCTTTGGAAGAAAAGCAGCGTTTGTATATTGGAGTAAGACTGTTAGAGGTACTCACGAATCCCCAGCCACCTTTAGTGAACTCTCGTCCAACGATTTGGGCCATGCAGTTGTTTGCAAGAAACAAATCTACATATGGCCGCTCGTCCACAACTGCAGAGACTCTCCCTGTCTTAAGTGCCTCACCATATTCTTCAGGTGAGTTAAGAGGAATGAGCCTCGATCTAGCAATGTTGACTTCCTCAACCAAATAGTTTTCAGCAAATGAACCTACTTGAAATCCAATACGATCATTGCTTCTGATTAATGAGTCGATCCCTGTAATGGATGAAGCTAACTGCTGAACAGTCAGTATTGACGTCAAGCTGGCCGTGTAGCTTGACGTAATTATAAGAACCACAAAAAGCCAGATAATAAGAACCATGCGACCAAGAGTGCTCACGGTGTTCTCTCCTGAATAATGTTAGCAGAGCAATTCAGTACAACGCATCTATGCTAATGGAGTAGAAACAGTTTAAATAGTGAGTACTTACTGTGAGAAAAAACCATTGTTGAAAAGCTAAACCTGCAGAAGATGAAAGCAGGGGTATCAGTTTTCAAAGCATCACCAAGCACCAAGTTTATGGTCACTCTAAGGAGAGCAATAAACCTATGAACAGAACCACAAATGTGCCAATGTGGCTTATAATTCTAGCTAATACCTTGGAAACATGATGCAAATGTATGGACTATGAAGTATAAACTATAGCTTCAGTAAGAATAACCCACACGATATTTCTCAAGCATATGGACATATTATTGAGGATTTTGGACAAATAACACATAGGACTCACCATATAATTGTCATCAGCTGTTTTTTTGGCGGACCGCGAAAGTCATCGTTTATCCTGTGTTCTAGTACCCAAACCACCACACCCACTATAAGGAAAAATGCCCACGTGACCAACCACATATATGGAGTGAACGGCCTCAAGAAAACCCAAGGGCTTGAGTCTATTTTCTTAACTGGTGCCACAACAACTAGCCCTGATTCGATGTAAGGTTGAGTGAAATCCACCACTCTTGTACGGTTGGTTACGATTGCAATATCACCAACCACTGCATCAAAGACCTACATGTGTACAAAGCTGGTTATGGAATACTAAATTTGAAATCCCTTCATTATGAATAAAATAGGAGAGTTTCCTGCTCACATTGGATGTGACTTTGTTCACAAGCTCCGAATAGCTGGGATTCTTGTGCTTGTCTCCGAACAAGATGAACTTATGAGGTACTGCATATGGTAGCATCTTAATGGCAGCAAGGAACACATCGATGCAATATCCATGGATTTCATTTGTTTTTTCATCCTTCGAAACAAAAGCTTTATAGCTGACCCTATCAGGCACACCAATCCTCAACTGCCTTCCATTGTGCGGGAAAACCCACCCACGTGGCTTGACAGTCGTTTGTCCAGGCCACACAACGTCAGACAACTGTTGGCTCGAAATTGAACGGTTAGGCGGTTTTTGATAAAGAGTCTCTGGTGGCACGACAGAAAGGCCAGAGTAGTTAGACCAATAGCCTATTTGCTTGTAAGTCTTGCCCATTACATTGAGAATATCATAAGCTGGGCGTAGCACCGATTTATCCGGGCTAAACGCAATTTTACCAGTTAAGCCTGTCATATTGGTACGCAATATATTGTCTCGCAGTTGACTCCCTCCGTCAAAAAAATTTAATGCACTGAGATTCAAGGTCCCTCCTTCCGCCAAACTATTCAAATTGGTATCATTCGAGAAGGAAATGATACCACCTTGATCTAGAAACACGTTGACTGCATTTGCAATCATCCAAACTGTATCATACGCATATAAGGCATAAGGGTTCAACCCAATCGAACCATTGCTTAACTTGTCCCATCGTGAGACGAAGGCCTTTTTTCTCTCCGAATCTGGTGTGTGCGGACGAATGGCAAGAACTCCTTGAATAGATTTTGGAGCTTGGATAAGATCCGGCTGGGAATCTAAAACTGTAGATAGCCAAGCAGTGGCAATCCAAACATACTCTTTCTCCATCATATTAAGCTTTTGTGCAATGTCAAAAATCCGAAGCCCAATCACAGCATAGCCATGTACGATGATCACACGGGGTTCCATTAATGAAACCTTAACTAACTCTTCCTTGATCTCTTCACGAGTCGCAAGGGCTTCTGGAGAAAGCACTGCTTTATAACTGATTCTACAACGCCTCTCCGCGAGCTTATCACCGAGAGCAATCATGCTGCCCCGGCTCTGATCGTCATCTGTGTAAATTGCGATCACCTCTCTGTAGCCAAAGTAACCTATCATATCTGCAATAGCACTCATCTGGAAAAGGTCATTAGGCGCAGTCTGGATCAAGTAAGGGTATTGAAGAGAAGCAAGGCCGGGATCCATTGCTGAAAACGATAGCATTGGGACATGGAGTTCATTTGCAAGATGTGATAAAACATGTGCCATTGAAGATACTTGTGGTCCTATAATTGCAACTGTAGCAGCCTCCATGTACTGCAGTCCTAAATGTGCCAGAAATCCAGTGCACTAGATTAAACAACTCACTAACCAAGCCTTCGAAACATCATAGAATTTCAATGAAACAGTCATACGATAATCAACTAAATTAACAGCATCACAGAAATGGGGCAAAATATGGTGCGATTGAATACATAAAAAGATGTAAAGTTACCTCCAATCATGGCAGAAAAGCCACTGTAATTAGAGTCATGTGTGGAGAGAACCAGTTTGCTCCCACCAAGAATGCTAGGATCAGCATTCACATCTTCAACGGCTGCATCCATACCGATTTTGGCAACCCTCCCGGTTATAGTCTTGAATGAAAAGATGGAACCAATATTGACAACAGGCGGCCTTGATGAATTTTGAACTATTGAAGACCCCTCAATAAAGAGAAAACACAAAAGCACCAACCCTCTAATCAACAGGCTCATACTCATGTTTCTTTCAAGTGATATAACCTCCAAAAGCTAACCAATATATGAAGTACTATTCATGCTTAACCCCACCTAAGTTTATAGTATGTCTTACTCCACACTAAGATATGTTAACCTCCATCTAAAACTCACCAGACAGTTGTATATCACTGAGAATCCCAACTCAAGAAACCAATCCCTAATCAATGGGCCAGGCAGAGCATAGTTAAAGAGCAAATAACAACCAAAATCTACAAAGTAATCTAGAGACAAAAAGGGTATATAGTGAAGCTAAAAGAAAGATACCAATAAGCTGTATAAATCAAGAAGCTAACTTTTTTAAAGTGGAAACAAAAAGTTGAAATTTGGTGTTGGCGTGGTCATGACATAAGAACATGGTATGAAAGCATTAACTCAGAGAAACTGTCTACAAAAGCATTGAGAATGAGAACCAAATACTCCTAATTTTGCTTCATGTGAAAGGGGAATAAAAGGGGTATGAAATGAAAGAAAGAATAATACTAATTGCACTAAACAGACAAGGAACAAGAAACACAGACCACAAATGGCACAATCAGAAACAAATTAGCTCACAGACTTGGTGATAATGTACAGTAACGAGGGAATTTGGCAATTTCGAAAGTTGGGAGAATAGGAGTAGAATACTTGTAGGTGAGGGTAGTGAATAGTACAGAGTACAGAACAGAGCAGAAGAGAATTCTTGTGCTGATTTAAAGAAGCTTGTATCTTTTTACTTTTTTCACAGCAAGAGAGAATGAAAATACCATTTTTGTGTGTGTACAAGGACAGCAGGGGTTTTAGTTGCTTCTGAGTACCCACCAATCCACCATGAAGACTCTTCTTTGTGGCTTCAAACCAAAGAAGGTCTTTGTCATTATGGGTACAGTACTATTTGGATTGGGATTGGCCAATTTTCCCATTATTTTATTTCTGTGCTGTGTTTAGTGCTGCATTATCATTCTTCAAGCATGTAAATCAAATCAAACAATTCTTATTAGGATAAATTACATATACCTGCCCACTTCACAAATTAGTTCCCGATATTTGAACAATTACAAATAAATCTAAAATAATTGCAAATTAGTCCCTATTTTGGGTTTATTCGTAATTGTTTTGTCATTATTTATCACTGTTTTGGGTTTATTTGTAATTGTTTAAACAGTAAGAACTAATCTGTAATTGGAACATCTAGCAGGGGTACTATATGTAATTCGCCCATTCTTATTACCATTCCCTTTCCCCATAAAGGAACAAAACGTGCCCTACTTTATACTAATCTGATTTCATCAAACAATATCTAATTTGACATGGTCAATCAATAATTTATACTACCTCCGTCCAGTCAATAGTTTCCCACTTTCTTTTTTAATAATCCGTTACAAAGCTTCCCATTTCCTTTTATGGACATGTGGTCTTCAATCTTTCTCCACCCATTTAATTACAACACACCAAAAAGTACTTCCACTACCTCTACTTATAATATAATAATCAAAATCTTATTTTGTTGACCAAAACACAAGTGGAAAGCTTGTGCTTGGGCGGAGGGAGTACTACTAGACCATGTATCAACGGGTTCATTGTGAAAAGTGAAGGGATAGAGTATACTGTCGAATTTTACGTAAAATATTGTATATTGGAAAACAATCATTGCACAATCAAATTCATTAAGAAATAATTCGGTAATCGAAATTACACAGTAGTAGATGAATTTAGTGAAAATGTCGTACTCCTCCGGGTTAAGGACAAGATTTTCATATTGATTTTAGTTGGTAGGTCTAATATATATTTTAGACGCACATTTGTTAGAAGCATGCACAATTAGACCATGACGGTTTTTTTAGACTAGGAGTAATCCTATGACATGCTCTTATGATACGTTGACCTGCCTATTTACTTTTGTTTGATTTATCTTTGATTCTAAATCTCGACAGAGTCTCACATACTATAGAATTTGGATGATATGTCCTTAGAGAATACCATGTTATTATGCTACATCACTAAACAATGAGCCAACCCACATTTATTATCGTAAAATACCAACCTAGACCAAACCTATCATTAATTTTGTAAATCATGTGACTAAGAATAATATACAACATCAAACAATTATGAATCACACTTAATCAATGCGTGTTGTGGGTGATTTATAGTCACAAGGTCTATGAAAAAGTCATTGACCCGATCAAAGTAATAATTTTCCATTCGCATTTTTAAACATTACAAAGGCAGGCTAAAAGAACTACATTAACTTAAATTGAACTGAACTAAACTAAATTTATTTAAAATATAAATTTTAACAAACTAAACTTAGTGAACTTGAATTTAAGGAATGAACACGGACTAAATGCAATGATATTCCTTCCAAAATCTTGAACAAAGAATTGGTAACAACAAGAAATTGGGAATGGGCGGGGCACTTTTAAGGTAGTGTTTGCCATTGTTGGTAAAAAAAGCACTTCTCTGTTTTTGGAGAGGAAAAACCAGAAATTAAATGCTTTATTTCTCGACTTCTGTTTTTGATTTTCTTAAAAAAAGTAAGTAGCCACCCGCTTTTGAGAAGCAGTTCAAGGGTTGATTTTACTGCTTAAAGCAATCCAACATTCTTTTTTTAATAATTAGAAAACACCTGCAACTTTTTCTCAAAATCACTTTTTTATCACTGTAACCAAAAGTAGGTTAAAATCAACTTCGAAAATGAACGACTGACACTCATTAAATATAAAATAGACCATTTGTTCGAAATATCTGAGGTTCCACTATTGAATGGTAGGGTCCGACGTGACATTTTCACTTAGATCCATTCGTGATTAACCTCAAAACTTGGATACCAATTAGACAAAGACAAACAACATAACTGTCTGGGATAGCAACATATCATGTTCATACACATCATTTTAGTGCTACTAGCATCCTATATTTCTTGGTAACAACACATGAACACATGATATTCTCTCTAATTTCTTGTTGCAATGGATAATCAATCTTGTCTGGGATGGCTACGTTAGTGGCTCTGCTTTCATTGTTACGCATTCTTGTGATGCCTTTTCCTCTATTTTCAACTTCCAAAAAGCTAATAGCTCAGTGTAAAGGAAGAGGTTCCAAAGTAGAACTCTAGAAAGCCATCTAGATCAAGAGTCGAAAATGTGAACTACTCATACGAACTGATCGTGTTAGTTCGTGTCTAGTAAACAATCTGTTAAGGTGACTGATAAATGATAATGTAACGTGTAACAAATATATCACTTTGTTTTCTGATAATTTATATAAATTAGTTTTAAACATCAATCATTTGATCAGCCATATTATTGTCATTCAATAAATAAACTTATTATAGTCAAAACATGAAATACGTGTATCGTGTCAAACTTACAGTTTATTGCTCTCTAAAAGCCTAGCTTCGTCGGCCAAAAGACCCCAGCCTGATTTTACTACTATGGATAAACAAGAAATACATCTACTTCTTCATATTGCTGGATGAGCAAATCAATATCATTGTTGGTCCATTACGTTGGTGCTTGCTTCACTATCTTGAATTGTCTCTCTTATTTTTTTATTTAAATAAAAAAAAGCTAAAATATTATTGCCACCAAAATAAAAAACAATTACACTAGAGGTGTATGAGAATTACACTACAAAAATATAAGAATCAAGAGAAATCGGTAAAATTCCGGATCAATAGTAATGATATATACTAAATGAGAAGCGTATAACCTTAAAGGTGAGAGCGGAACCATATACTACATCATCTAGCATGTCTTGCGCACAAAACGCAAGCCAACAACTTAGAGGCTATGAACCGACAATTCAGTTAAAATCAAGTCCAAGCGGGGCAATTGTCACTGTATGTGATCGGAGCTATTATTCCTCATAAACGATTGAAGGATAGCACTTAGCAGAAATCACTATTAATCTTTATGAAAACTGTTGTGTTCAAAGGTGATTATTATCACGTTTCTTTCGTGCAACATTTCACCCTCAACCTTATTACAAAGGTGTTCAATACTCCAAAATTAGGAAGGTTTCAGAATTTTCAACCACGTACTATTTTGGTGTATCTGGAGATCGGGCAGAGACAGGGTGGGGCGAGTGGTGACACAGACTATGCCAGTCCATAATTTTCCAGCTACCCCAAATTCAATGCCTCTCCTACTCATTTGTCTCACTCTGAATCATATCGAAGAAAACCTCTTAACCCAGAACAAAATTTTATCCACCCCTAATTACTTCTAGTACAGTAAAAAGTATTCATTCATACAGTAACCAAACATAAGCTCTGATAAACAAACATAACTCAAGTCTCATGAAAGATGATGACATTGATACCAACCTCTTCTACCTTGGATGCACCTTCTTCTTCTTCCTGACATGACAATCGCGATCGTATAAGCTCGTTCCGCACCCGAACTTCCTCTTCACTTCTTTCCATACACTTCGTTTCTCGTTCTTCGCCTCTACTTTCTGCATCTCCTTCTTCATATCATCGCACTCGCGTTCCAGCTCCGACACTTTAGTCCCCATCTTCTCTATCTCCTCCCTCACTTCTTCCTCATCTGCTTCGAATGCTGAACTCAACCTCAGCTGCCTGAAGAACAGAACTTGCACTACTATTCTTAATGGAAGCCTCTGATTTAGCGCGACATGTTCGCGTGCTTCCTTGGATAAGTTACTGCAATCCAAGATACCGCATAGTTCATCCTTTTCGGACTCGGTCAAATGCCGATGCTTGTTTAAATACATGTCCAGAGCTCTGTATAGTCCATCAGCTGAGTTTCTCGTTAACCCCCTGGAAGCAGAAACTGACATATCAGCAAATGCCATAAAAGTTGTCATCTTCAAATCTTCATCAGCTGATATTTCTGCCAGGAATTCTTCTATAAGCTCAGCAACTGCGTAAAGGCCAGAAGCATCCGACCGGCTGTAGTTCTCGTAAAAATGCTTCAATATCCTTCTAACAACCTCGGTGTCATAATGTTCGTCTTTGGCATATCCTTGCATAGGTATTAGCAGATCCGCCACACAAGCGTGGTCTAATTGCTTCCCGATTCTGACCTCTAACCCGTCTCTGCATTCAGTATCCGCATCCAACAACATTGCATACTTAAGCATCTCAAACAGAAATGTGACTGGAACCATCCCTTTTTGAAGAGGCAACAGATGCTCTAACTTTGTAACCACCTCTCTCTTTATATAGACAGACAACGAGTCTCCTCCTTTCTCAAATAACCACTTCTTCGCGTACTGACACACACTCGCAGCAACATACTCTTGTGGAACTTGGCAGCGAATCATCTCGTGCATTACATGAGTATAAATCCTTATAGAGAACAAACTTAAATCCGCTGATCTCCAATCAATGTTGTGAAAAAGCTTCCTTCGAGCATTAGGCCTATACGCGTTCTCATTTTCATAATCAGCAACCCCATCAGGTACAATTATCTTGGCAGGTTCCCCCAGTAAAAGTGGATTGTCCAATGCTTTTGAAATCAGTGATTTTACACACCTGTCAACCAAGCCAGTCTCTAGTGCTTGCTGCAGGATATTCTCGACGCTCTTCAATGCTTTGACAGATTCGTTCCAACTAGGAATAACATGCTCCTCGAAAAACATTTCTGCCGTTTTGAAAAGATTTTTATGACATTGGTTTTCTGTCATCCCAAGGAATAGGGCCACGGCAGCAACACGAATGACATTTGTTGTTGACAGTTTGATGTCCAAGCCATGGCAGAATCTGGAAACAAGATCCAGTGTTTCTTGATCGGCTGGGATATTGGACAGATGGACGGAGAGATCTTCGTGAGGTCTCTGCTTTAGTAAATTCGCTATCTTTTCAGACTTACCAGCCAACAAATCCTAATAGAAAACAAGAAACTAGTCCTGTCAATCACAGTGACAGGTATATATATTTGCGACCACAGGGGCGCAATTCTTGAATTTGAAAGAAATGTGTGTTCGAAGAGGTTTATGCTTACCTTGTCACCCATGAGAAGTAAACTGCCAACATTAAGCTCTACTCCTGATGTTAATTTAGACATTGGCCTCCTGAAGAAAAGTAAATGAATTGTAGAAACAAAAAAACAAAACCAAAGAAAGTTACAAGTTGAGTCATGTATGGAAACTGCAGATGTTTTACCAGTCAGAACGTTCTTTGCCTTGTCTTGCCTCCATTGCATAACAGACGTTCCGAACAGCTCCTAAGTGTTCTGTAAATCGAAAAACGAACAGAAACATTTAGAGATATTCCTAGAACTTAAAATCTGATGAATATTCAAATTGCAAGATATATATATGCCCGGTTTAGGTTTATAAGGCCTTGTGATCTTCCACATTATCTACTAGATTTTGAGGTCTGTTTCTCCAAATCACAAGGCTCATGTCAAAATCCTATCACCAAGAAACTTTTCCCAATGGCTCGATTGTACCCCAACATTGTTCATCAAACCATGACGAACATAGCGTAAAAAGTCAAATAGTTCTTGCAGAACTTTTGCTGCGCCTACACTAAGCGAAAGGAGGACAAATTCATAAAACAGTTGTCCCAAGAACGTACCTTTCGGAGTTTCGATGATGCTGAGACGAGAAAGTAACACTAAAATCTGCAGATGAGCTATTACTCTGGACTCTGGAGAAGTATCCTTGTCGAAGGTAGTAGTATGACAAAGTGTTTAGAGTCGAATGTGATTTGAACAAGTATATGAGCCGTTGTTGTGTTGTTTAGCTTGTTATAGAATGCAGCTACAAATTCAAATCGGATTCTTTTTTCCTGATAATTTTCTTGTTTGTTTGTCTTCCGCAAATGCGAATCAGAAAATGGCGTGTTAAAATTTGAAAATTTAGCTGAAAGCTAGGAGAGGCTGTTAGTTTCATTACCCAATTTTAGGAAGCTTAGATAAACAACAACACGAAGAACAGGGGACTTGTGAAAATTGAAATGTTTAACTTAGTACATCTTCATCAAAGAGATAGTCAACAGCTTCCCAAAAGAGGAAGTCAATATATACAAATACAGCACACGTTATCATCATCCTCTACTAATAGTAAATCAAAATCCAGTACTCAGGATAGTAGTAATATAATCAAGAACTTCACTAAGGATCATTCCGAATTAGAGTTTGATTACTACGAAAAGTATTTGGCATGCTATTCTGATACACGATCGTAAAGCCTTCTGCCAAAGTTGCTGGATCTACGCGTAGTAATTCAAGCTGGCTTTCTTCTTTGCTTGCACTTGAATAATACCTTCGTTGAAATCTTCGTGGTTCACCTGAAATATAAAATGGCAGTCACTTTCATTATCGTTGATTATTACTCGAGACAAACAATACAGAAAGCATAAATGACTAATTGACTTCGTCTAATCTGCTACATTCAACTTTATGTAAGCGGCTTAGTGTAAGCCTGACAGAAAAAGAAAACGCATAGGCATGCTTCCATCATATCGATAGAAACAGTTGTAGGCACTTTTCCTTATTCTTCCATTAAAAATGAACAAACACCAAATATACTCGCACTCCTTGAGAAGCATTATACACATTATTTACCACACAATATTTCAATTTATCTGGTCACATGTATACAGAAAGCCACCGAACGAATGCAGATTGTCTGCACTGAAATAAACACAGGGGGAGAAGGAGGTACCTCAGTGGCATCACGACGAAGGGCCAACATGCCTGCTTCAACACAAACAGCTTTTAGCTGTGCACCGTTGAAATCATCTGTTGAGCGAGCAAGCTCCTCAAAGTTGACATCTTGGTTAACATTCATCTTTCTTGAGTGGATCTGCATCGATAGGAAGTAATTTACTATGTTAAAACCTTACAAAGTAAAACATTCAAACTAGAGAACACGAGAAATAAGAAATTATCAAATAGATAGAGGGTATGCCTGCAAAATGCGAGCCCGGGCATCCTCAGTGGGATGGGGAAGTTCAACTTTACGATCCAACCTTCCAGAACGCATTAACGCAGGATCCAAAATGTCAGCTCTATTTGTTGCTGCTATCACCTGAAAGTGGGAAGCGGCAAGTCAGACCACAAGTCCAAAAGCAACAAGAAGGTGAATTTCTCCAGCCAGAAAACAAGACAGAATATAGTATATAGACATACATTATTTAAAAGTTAGTTGGAAGAAAATTGCAAAAGTAGAAATGAAAGAACTAAATGACGCAGTAAGGAGGTATTTTAAGAGACCTTTATCCTATCATCACTGCTAAAACCATCAAGCTGATTGAGCAACTCCAGCATAGTTCTCTGAACTTCTCTGTCCCCACTAACTTCACTGCATAAGAATAGAACATTGGACTGTTATTATCAGCAGATGGACAGGATCACGACGTGTAATAATTAACCCCCAGCTAGTCATCCAGCCATAAACTGGAAAACCTCCAGATTCATAAATTTTTGCAGGAAACGTTGAACACATGCAAACTGCAATTAGGAAGTAGGAGCATACCTATCAAAACGTTTTGTACCAATAGCATCAATTTCGTCTATAAATATGATGCATGGTGACTTCTCTTTGGCCAGTAGAAATGCATCACGGACTAGTTTAGCTCCATCTCCGATGAACATCTAAAATTAGACAAATTTGCTTAGTGTGCTTATATGACAACATAATGAAGTAGATAGACTGAGAATCTATAACCAAAGCTAATATTTGAACACATCATGGTTAGCGAAGAAATTTCCAAAGCAATTCACACGTAACGACTCTCTTAAATGACAGGAATCCTAAATGAGCATGCTGGTTTTGACTTGACTTTATGAGGAAAATAAAACACCAAATCATGATATTCCATCAACCTCTACTCAAACTGAATTCAATATCATTATAAATGGCAAAGAAGATGACCCTGACAACATTCCATACAAATGCAGGTCAGGGTAGATGTGTCTGGAACATATAATTTATTGGGCTTATGGGCTGCAAACTCCTTTTCCATTTGTTATCTCCATGATTTCATATTTTTCATCCACATTCATAGCCATCTCCAATCACTAAACTACTAAAGCCACCACAACTACCCAAATAATTTGACCTTAAGACACGGATTGCAACATAATAATTCAAGAATACTCTCACTATATCTACTCGCCCCGTATGAGTTGTTACTAAGTTTTCCCTCAAAATTGCCTCTGACTTCTTTTCTATATTGAGAACCGGCAGCAAAACCTTTTGGGCTGCCATATGTACGGTTACTGGTGAATACCTTTTGTAGATGAATTTTTTTACAAAGGGGTGGGAGAGGGTAGGATCTTAGAAGACCAAGTGGAATTATAATAATCAGCTATTGCGGTTAGTGCCGGGTGCCGTGTAGCATAATTTGGGTCCTCCTTTTCAGATAATTGATACCAGAAACCCTAATCAAGCATGTTCGGTAACAGATACACAACCAGTCAACCACCATCATGTGTTAGATAAACATATGAACATCCTCGAATCTATCATTTAAAAGGATTATAAGTCCGCAAAAATAATAACCAACAATAAGAATTTTAAAAAAAACATAGAGCTTCAAGAACATAATTCATGCAATAAATACAGTACACAAAGCATTTGAGTCACGCCAAAAGAATACTGAAGATATACACCTGTACAAGCTGCGGCCCTGCTAGCTTGAGGAAAGTAGCATTTGTTTGTGCAGCACATGCCCGGGCCATTAAAGTCTTCCCTGTCCCAGGAGGACCGTACAACAGAACTCCTTTAGGTGGACGAACCCCTAATTTCTTAAATCTATCTTGGTGTGTCATAGGTAGGACAATTGCCTCCACCAACTCTTGAATCTGCAGGAAACATAAAAATATAGTGAAATTAATAATAAAATAAAAATTAAATCAATTAAGCTTCACTTGACATGGATTTTTATTCATTTAAAGGCTAAGTTACCTGTTTCTCCAGGCCTCCGATATCATTGTAGTCTTCAGTTGGTTTCTCATCAACCTCCATAGCTTTCACACGGGAGTCGTACTCGGATGGTAAAGTATCCAAAATGAGGTAACTGTCTTTATTGACTCCGACAAGATCACCAGGCTTCAGTATATCAGGATCAACAAGACCTATTACAGGCAGGAAAATTGTCTGCAACATACAAATTTCACATATCAATAACATATCATAGGAATAACTTGAAACGATACCAATAACATCTATTGAAAGACACCAATATCTATATTTTACACATTAAACAGAGGTAGCAGGTTAAAACTTCACCAGTAATGAAGACACTCCGATACTGTACTCTAACAAATTTATGTTATTAATATAATAATAATACCCGCCTTACATTTCCTAATTACATCTTACTCCCTATCTTTGAACAATAACATCTACCTCCATTTGCGTAAACTTTCTGCAAATTGTCTCATGTCCAATACACATTTTTTTTTTTTTGGTTTAGATAATAGTAACATTAAAATATTAAATTGAACAGAATGAATCGGCCCCCATTGCCCCACCGCTGGCCACAGCTGCAACACCCGGAACACTACTAACATCGGCCCTCCCATTAATAGATGAACTGCAGCTCCTCAACTTAATTGGAGGAACAAGTTGTATCTTTTCAGCCGGTTCAGTGGTTGTGGTTATGGCCAAGGTAACCAGAAATGGAAATTTTATAGTTCTCAAAAAGAAAAAAAAAAAAAGAAAGACAATCCAATTGAATCAAAGAGACAAAAAAGGACAGTCAGAAATTCAACGCAGTGAATCATTTTACCTGACGTGTTGATGTCTTCAGAACAACACATTTACCCTTTCTCTGTGAATCAAGGTCGATATTTGCACCATCTTCTTCAGACTCTTCCTCTGGGTTCATTTCCAAAATCTAACAAAGAACGTAATCCACATCAAGAACGCAATTTCTAGTCCGTACATACAGAAAACAAAGTGACCGCCGACCAAGAAACCCAATAATTAAGTGGCATAAAACCGATTAACTGAATACTATAAACAGACATTAAGAGCCAAACAGAATTAAAAAGGAAACTCAAGAGGAAATTGATGTTGCTTCTGCTTCTCATTCTTGCAGATGGGTGGGGTAACAGTTCAATTTTCAATTCAGTGCAAGGAAAAAGCATGTATTAGAGTAGAACTCCCTCCACATAGATTTCAAGTTAATATGAAAACAATTCTATCGTTGAATGCTTCAACAAAGGGCCAAATAGAGTTTAGGTTTTACAGAGAAGTTGCAATGGAAGTTTCCAAAATCACACCTTTAGCCAAACTAAGAATGAAAATCATTATGATTTAGAAAAACAAAAAATAGCATTACGAAAATCCTTAACTCAACATTAAAGCGCATGAACTTTGGCCATACGACACTATGTCACTGAACATTAGAGCGCGTAACCACTTTGGCCGTTATGTACGTGGTTAGACATTAAAACTATGCCCATCTACTATTCAATAGGCGCGAAGCTGGTCAGGAAATCTATACACTTCGACGGCCTTGAAACAAACACCACTCACACCCTAACACCCAAGACTGCAGTCAATATAAAGCTATCTCGATACAATCAAACTCCACCCAAATCCTCAAGATCAAACACCCAATTTAAAGACCATCAAACAACACACTGCATGAATCTAGTAATAAGATATCCTGAATGTTAACTTAAACCCTAATTGATGGGCATTAGCAGATCAGTACCTCAACAATATTTCCAACCAAGTACGGCAGCTGCTTGTTGAGCTTGATTTTCTCTTGATTCTCCTTAATCTTCTCCTTGACAGAGTCCAGCTCCAAATTGGTCCTGTGCAGCTCTTCCTGCCAAACAACAACAGCATAATAGAACAATCAAAATCCGGAGCTCCATCAAAAGATCAATAATTGTTGCAAAATCCATCAATTGCAAGTTAAAAATACGATTTGACTTATACCGCGAACAATAATACAATTGGGAAGAGGGAAAAGCAAACCTTGTGAATTCGGATTTCGTTGTCGAGGAGACGAGAGGCGCGTTTGATATCGTCAGTGGTCATGGAAGAGAGCTGGTCGTCCTCGAAGTTGTCATCTGATGTAGCCATGGGAGTTGCCATATCGTTACGGAGAAGCGAGCTGAGTGTTTAGTGAGGATACACAGAGGAGAAAGAGGAAGAAGAAGAAGGTTTGGGGAAGAAGACACCGCCAGAGGGGTGTTATATGGTGTGTGTTTTCCAAACCCGGTCGGCTGGTCCGAACAGGATGGTTCAATCGTCACCCGAAACGCAAGTTACTAGGTTCGATTGGTCACATTATCAGGACTAGTCTAGGTGATTCCCTTTTTTATAGGGTTATCCATTCAATCAATTGAGTAGTATTAAATACGTACAAATTTATCTTCAAATACTTTCGGATTACTCTCAACCAAAAAACACTTACAGATTTAATTTGGATTCTCAGTTCGTTGTTCGTTTTAATGTGATTGTAACAAAACCAATTGACTAATGAAATAATACGAATTGTGTAAATTACTTGCTTGTGGTTGTGTGTTTCAACCCTCACTTAGTTTATCAAGGAATTTCGTACAAATATCATGACAACATTCATCTTCGTATCCATGAAATGTATGTGAAGGATTAAGCCTAACAAGTTGTTAATTGGTCGGCGACTTTCATATCTTTAGGACTGAGACATGAGGTTATGGTTAGTTTTTGCAAATCCCTTGGTGTTTGTGGATTGGATTGTCCTAGCCATTTGATCGGGACTTGATATAATTATAACACTAAATACCGTCTGGTGATCCACTCATATAGGACATGGACATGACAATAAATTATCGTTCACAACAAATTGAGTTAAGTTTTAAGTTACTGAATTGCTCAAGTTTAATATCGTCACTGGTGATCATGCACAACGGGTCTTAACCAGTCATCACATGTGTGAACTAATGCATGGTATTGTGTAAAATTGAATTTGCATGGAGAGCTCACGAGTGTGTGTCTTCGATTTTTCTTATTTGATTTATCTGATTCTCATGTTGACGATAACGTATGTGATTTGACATGATTCACTACTCCGTGATTGGAGGATAAAAGTTGGGTTAACTTGTTAAATTTGTTATGTTACGGTTGTTAAGTCTCGAGCTCAAGTTTATCTATGTTAAGTTGGATTTCTCAGTTGAACCAATGGTAGACTTGCTATACCGAAATAAAGTTTAACCACCATTTGTCTACATCTACGTCACGTGTTAAATGTGAATAATTTTTACAATTTATACAAACTTGGTTATTCGTGGCTAAACATGATTATATCCATGGTCCATTCAATTATATCAATTCACGATCCACGTCTTGACGTTTTTTTCTTCTAAGATCATTAAATTAAAATAAAGTGAATACATAACATATTTTGCTAGTCAGGAGTTCAACCGCACTAGCATATTAAAATTTGAGTTGTGGTTGACCAGAGGCTTACCCTAGGGTCGAGAGTACGAGACAAGTTCTGAACTCATTGGAGCCTAATCGAGGTGAAAGTTCATCGAGTGTCAATTATGTGTAAATAATAATCTGGTGACTAAAATGGTTCTACTTAACGGGATTTGCTTAGTCAAAGTGTTTGTAGTCGAGTGGCAAGTTAAGACATCCCGGATCCAAGAGGTCACGGGTTCAATTCCCGTTATGGGTGATTATGTCTTTTGTACTGAGGCTTGTGGAATATTTGATTAATCATTGATTAGAAATTTGTCGAACCATTGTAATTGTAACAGTATATCTAAAAAAAGGGATTTACTTAGCTTATGTTTTTTTAAGGGTGTTTATCTGTTTCGATCATTCTTCAATTTCGAGAGTCTCATGAGTTAAAATGAAATTAAAAGTTGTCTTGTCTCAGTGATATTTGTTGTGTTTCCTAGCTTTATCATCTTTGGTTAGTAACTGGTACAAGGGTTTTACTGTCGACCATCAAAAATTCGAAAGGTTCGAGTGTCGATTCATGTTAAAAAAAAGGTTTTAGTTAAACTGCAAAAAACCCGAAATGGTTCGAATGTATATTAAAAATTTATCAAAATTACAAGGCCTTGTTTTCACAACTAATTTGAAATAAACTGATGAACATAAATTATGTAATTTGGATTATTTAACTAAAATATGAATAGAGATAATAAATTGGTATCTAGTGATATAATAAACCTTTGGATAATATTTTTATTATTTGTAGACTTTAATATCTTTATTATATTTTTTCCTTATTATTGTTTCATTATTATTATTATTATTATTATTATTATTATTATTATTATTAT
>JAYMSL010001113.1:0-18660 GCA_036897195.1 Plantago coronopus
GCCGCCAATTCCACGGCGGCTCCGCCGCGGAAACGCCTTTTGTTCGACCGCCGATATGGTTGGGTGTACGTCAGCTGAATTTAGTTGTCGCAATGTCTATTTTTTAAAAATTTATTGTTTGTTTTGGTGAAATTAATTTAGGGTTTAAAATTAATGTTGCAGATTGGATGAATGTAGAGAACCATCTCAAGAAGCACTGGCCGGTGGTCGTGGGATGTATGTATATACTGTACTATTATAGTACCACTACACTAAACTATTTCTCTCAATTTACAGTAATTTTGTTCAAATTTACAATATTAGCTGGTTGGTTTGTATACATTTTTGTTTTACTGTAATTCTGTCTCTGATTTGAAGGTTCTGCATTTTGCCCCTTGCGAAACAGTTGCTTAACAAGGCTTCTGAGTCGGTACGGCCTCGCTACTTATCTCATAAGTATTAATAACTTTCCAAAGTCCAAACTCTTGGCAATATTATCATCTTTCATTGATTTTCTAGTTGTTGGTGCATTGGTAGCTGGCTAGCTACACTCTGTGTGAAATTGCTTCTGCGTTCATTTATATTAGCATGGTTCATTTTTAGTGTTTGGTGGCTCTGTAGATTATCGAGGAGTCATTCATGAGTGTGCATAGGTTGATCGAGCCTATATAAAAAAAATTGGGGCAAGAGGTTCTTACTTGTTTTAGAAACTAAAACTTTCCTGTTTTGTATATTTGTGTTGAATCAATTCTGGATCGCTACGATGCCAGTTCTTTCGGAGATTTGAATTTCCTAGAACTGTCACGTTGGATTGCCTGATACAAAGTCATTCGAGGGTGTAACTTGCAAGTATATGTATACAATGTTATTGGAAATGATGATATTCGTTGCCGTCTAGACTTGGCAATTGGTTATGGCTTTCTTTGATTGGTTTTTTTATTGCTAAAAGAGTGGTTTGTGTCAGCACTAAAGTTATAGGCAGCTGAAGCCATTCATCCTTCACTTGGGAGAGAGTGCACCTATGATGCCATTCTACTTGCCTTCAATTTCAATGACATGAGCTAGCTACTGCTTTTGATTATGTACTACTATTTGATATAGCAAATCTTGCAGAAGCGTGCTTGCCTTAGTACAGTGAAATGAATAAACTGCTTTTGCCTAAGGTGTTTGTGTGGGTACATGATGTCTTGCTCTGCCACTCTCAGTTACAATTACTCTAGTGTAAACTGTCCTGAAATAGAGATATCTTTGGAGCGTTTCAGTTAAAGATTGTTAAGGTGACAAATAGCATCCTCTGTTTAGCATTAGTGTTAAATGATAAATCTATCAGTTAAGACTTAAGATACCCAAAGATCTCTTGCATTTTAGCTGCATTTGTAATCTTGAGAATTGAGATAGGCAAGATCATAAGAGAACAAATTTAGTGGAAAGTTCACTTTGTGAAAGTGTTGTTGCGCAATACCGAAGATTCAACTCTGTTTTAATATTGCTAATAAAATCTTGTCATTTGTTCCCTCACAGGTCAATTTTGTTGCCACCACCACACTGAAAGTTATCGAAAGACCAGAATTGCTTTCACCAAGAGTGGTTCACGATACACTCAATGACCATGTTCAGAAAACTGCATCTTCACTGAAGCAATCAGGATTCATTTTAATGGCACCCAAACAAGATTCTTCACCTGAATCAACAACTTCTTGATCATAGATATTCCTGAAGAATCAAACCATTTACCAAAGTGGATAGGTCACTGAACCAGCTCAGATCATTTAGAAGTTTGTACATATCCCACAACATAATGACATATCACCCTTCATCTTTGTTCTTGCGATTGTATACTTGTTTGTTTACGTAAAATGTTGAATTGATTTAGTCATTATTCTTCTCACGCTGCTGCTGCAAAGATGCCGGCTAAAGTCGAGCTACTTTCGATGTTTGCTACTTGCTGCGAAAGATATGTTGTGTAATTTTCCCTACCTTTTAGCATCCTCTGTTTAGCATTTGTTTTGTTGTGTAATTTTCCCTACCTTTTAACTGTGGAAAAATTAGAAAATAAACTTGCCTAGGTGCTGCAATGTTAGCCTATTGCCTGTTCAACTGAAAAAGAGAAGGCGCAAAAAAATAGGTACATTTAAGGAGCAACACGTGCTGCAATATGGGTCACAATTTTGACTTATCCTGGTCGTCCAAAATCCCCAGCTCAATTGTTGAACACTAGCAATAGAAATTCAGAATATAAAATCCCAAAAGAAAAAACAATGCTGCAGTAATATCTGATGATGTTATCAGATTTGTAGTTTCAGAACAGAGCAGCAGCATTAAAGATTTACTCTAGAGAAGATAAAAGATTGGGAAAAACTGGCAATTTAGCTGGTTCTTTCTTGTCCTGCTGGTGCTTTATCCTTCAGCACCGTTTGGCCAACAAATCAAATAAAAATGCCCACCATAAATATAGCTAATCCGCCACCACTTACGCCGCCGTACCTCAGCTTCTCCTCCTCCGCCTCCTCGGCAACCTCATCTCCGTCAATATCTTTTCAGCAAAGACCAATCTTTAATTTGTCTCTATTCGGTGTCAAAACCAAGCGCTTTCATTTCTTGAAGCCATGCTCCTCACTTAAACAAGGCAAGAAGCAGCAACAGACCACCATTCAGAAATCTCCGCCACGGAAAATCTTGAATTTCAACCTAAAGGGTGAGAGTGATGTTGAGAGCAAGGAGGATGATGGAGATAATAGTTCTGCAGTCAAAGGCACAATCTTGGCTGGGCTTCTGCTTGTGGGTGTTGTTGGTGGATTTGGCGGAGTGGGTTATATATACAGGGACCAGATCAATGTTTTCTTGACCCAGTTTTCTGGCATTATTGAAGGTAATTGAGCTAATTAATGCTTGCTCTTTTGATGGTTTTACATTACTGATTGCTACATGTGTTGATTAAGAGTGATTTGCTGCCTTCTTCCATTTGAGGTCCCAAGATGTTATCTTGCAATGCTTGACCTTTTGGGTGATTGTTATACATTACTGTTTTCATTTGTTGAATGTGAATTACTGACATTCTTTAATATAAGCTTTCATTATTTAATTTTCTCTCCATTTTCGATGGTCATTGGTATGTTAAGGGTGTATTGTCATTGCCATTCTTCAGTAGGAGCTCCCAAGATTTAATCTTTCTCCACCTTTGTGTTGTAGCTGTTATGGGCAAAACTATTTGCTCTGGGAAAGCTGGTTTCTTTCAAGTAGGATGTATATTTGGGATACTATGACATGTAGCATTACACTTTTTGTAGATTTTATGTTGCTTCCCTCGTTTATGATAGTGGTAGTATTTTACAACTTGATCAATCGAGGCAGCTAGGTTCACATGGTGGTGTGAGTTCAAATCGATCTGTTCTACTTCTCTCTTTGCAACTCTATCGAAATTACATTTTGTAGCATCACTTGGTTGTGAACCTTGTGGTGAAATTGAGTTAGCAGTCTGCACAAGTGTAATTGTATCTTTTGAATGGTAGTCAGAAATTTTATTCAGTATGAAATGAGATAGTTGCTCTTCTAGTTCTAGTAGTCCTGCAGATGTGAGCCTCAGGAGGATTTAGTGGCTCAACTTACACATTATGTTCAATAATGGTTTTTATTGGGAATATTTGGTCTTGCATTGGATATATACGAATAAAAGATAAGTTTTGTGATTGTCTATTACCTGTGTTGCCCAACATAAGCTGATGATCTTCTTCTAATTTCTCTAAGGCTGTTCCTTTTTCAGGATATGGGCCAGCTGGATACGCTATTTTTGTTGCAGTTTATGCTGGATTAGAAGTAAGAAGTGGACTGACTCTCTTTCTCAAATATATTATGTTAGATCAAGCTTCTGCTACTTGAATTGTCTTCATTATGTCGTTATGCAAGTTGTTTTTTTGTGCTGCAGATCCTTGCGTTACCAGCCATACCATTGACCATGTCAGCTGGTCTTTTGTTTGGACAGCTTACGGGTACTATCATTGTCTCTATAAGTGGCACAGTAAGTTTATTTCATCTTATAGCTTTTGTCGACAGCTTAGTGGTCACTTTTGTAATCTGTGTTCTTTGCACTTCCAGCTAGCAGCCAGTATTGCATTTCTGATAGCCAGATATTTTGCTCGTGACCGAATACTTAAGTTGGTCGAAGGAAACAAGAAATTTCTGGCGATTGACAGAGCTATCGGAGAAAATGGTTTCAGGGTTGTTACTCTTCTTCGCTTGAGTCCATTGCTCCCCTTTTCTCTTGGAAATTATCTTTATGGACTTACATCTGTCAAGTTTGTTCCTTACGTCCTTGGAAGGTCAGTTTCATCCATATCATCTTTACAATCTCTTTCTTTTTTTTCCTCCTCGCTATTATTCTTAAATGCTAGTCAAACTGAACATTCAAGTAAACCTATCGTCAGGCTATCATGGAGAAAAGGAATTAATAAGATATAACTCTACAGTCTATACTTGTGAAAGATATTTTAGTACTTTTTGAAATTGAGTTTCAAATATCATGGGAGCGTAGTGCAAATTCTCTCCTGCCTTGCTATTATTTCTCGCTGAGTTTTTTGTGTTCTTTCATATCTTGGTTATGGACCAAGCAGATAGCAGTATTTTAGTTAGTGGCTATCCTGGCCTGGGACATCTTACTAAGTAGTTCGTTGACTGAGATACATGTTAATCTATTAAAAGATACTTCCAGACCAAGTCGTGGGAGTATGCTTCTTCTTAGAATTGAACTAGCTTACCTTAGCTTGTGATGTTTCCATGATGTAAGTGGTAAATCTCTTGAGTCCTCAAAATTTGTTGAGTGGATCTTGTGTGTGACGTTGCAGAAAAATTATATTGTGGGGCCAGTGAATCATAAGTTATAGATTGCAAATGATACTGGAGGCCTAAGTCGGCATTATGCCATTATGTTATAGTACTAGTACTCGTCTTTGTGAAATTGTTAGTTTCTGACTTTCTGGTGATTCTGGATGAACATTGCAGTTTGCACAAAACTGTGAATTATCTCCTGATGTAGATTCATTGATATTCAATTTGCAGTTGGTTAGGAATGCTTCCAGGATCATGGGCGTATGTGAGTGCTGGTGCATTTGGCCGAGCAATTATTGTGAGTTCACGACCATTTGTTTTGTATGAAGTCCAAAGTTTGATTCCTTTACTACGTCATCTCCTTGTATAATTCTTCTCTTTTTTGGTTCTCTCAATAGCTGAAAGACAGATAGAGTTTGGGAAAATCTGACTTCACCAAATTTCTGTAAGTCAGAATCTTTATTGTGGCTAATGTCTTGTTTTTGGTTTTTCCAGCAAGAAGAATCAGAAGGAGGGTTAACAGGAGGTACTGGTCAGCTATGGACACTCGGATTAGGCCTATTAGCAACAGCACTGGCCGCAGCTTATGTAACTCGGTTAGCTAAGGTATTACCACTCTCACTGTCCATTTGATTTGCTCGTGAAGTGTTTAAATTCTTCTTATGAGTGTGTGTTGGTGATACAGGATGCCATGAAAGACATCGAGTAGAAGTAACAGACCATGGCAGATGAATTGAGCCATACCTGTAGTCGGAATATAGGCTTCAAGTGTAAAACTATAGATACATGCAACACTTCACATAAATCAGAAACTGAGTTTACAGATCAGATGGATATCATTGTATCACTGTTTGTTTCTGCTTTATGTACAGAGTATACAAGTCATTCTTTTGATCTGCAAGGAATATGCAAGGCGAATACAATGTGTCTATAACACCGCACCCTCTCTATTGTGCAGCTCCTGCGACAATCCTTTCTAAAAACGATGACGGGAAATGTAAATTAGAAAGGCAGGTGATCATTTATGTGCTACTAGATAGAACAATCAGCTAAACTCAGTGCAGTATATTATTATGAGGGTTTTTGGTTTGATATTTTGAACTCCAAAACATTCTCTACTATTACCCCATCCAAAATTTTGTATTTCATGCCCCGCCCATTGGCAAATACAGTATCGTTAATGTTATACAAAGTCAGGGTAACTTTTCATACCTACAATTCAACCAATAGTATTCGAGCCAAAAGTTTACTCGATTTGTTGATGAAATGACTTAATATCCGAAGACTCAAAACACCATTAACAATCTCAAGTTCTAGTCTTTTAAATTGAATAAGCTCAAGCAAATGTCGTTGAGTTCAACTATGGGATAAAACGAAAAATGCAATCTAGATTAATCAGATATAGTTTAACGAGCCTTATATTGCGATCTCTCTTTTATACGAAGCTAATTCTATATATAAACTATAAACCAAATGAAACTTAATCATTTTCTTTATTATGATTGTCGAATAAATGAACAAAGACTAATAGGTCTCCTTTATATTAGAGTGTTTATCTTAGATTCAAAAGTTTGTTCAGATCAGTTCAGATTTGCGTAGTCAGATTTGCGTAGTTCAGATTTGCGTAGTCAGATTTGCATAGTTAGACTAATTCAATTCATAAATTTCAGACGGGAGCTTAAACTCGACTCCGATTAGCCTGCCAAACTCGAGTGTAAATTGTGTTTAAACTCTTCATTAACTACTCAATTACCATTCTTAACTTGCATAAGCATAACAATAACATAACATAGAAGAAAGAAGGACGAGAGAGAAACGAAGAATTGCAGATTGCTAGCGATCTATGGCAGCTCCTTCTCCGTGATTGTTATCGCATCTTTAAAACCAGCTAGAAGCTTCCGCTTTCTATCCAATTCGCCTGTACGTTTCAGCTCCCTTTCTCTGTAAGTAAAATCAGATTCATTTTTCTCGATTTTTTCTGTTCATTAATCATTATGCAAGGAAAATCTCGTCCAAAAAGATGTTGTATGTCTCCGTCATTTGGAATTCTCGTAATTGCTTAGTTTTCTTGTTAATCACAAGCTGCTATTGTGTTGTAAACTTGTTATGTTCACAATTTACTGTCAATTTCAATTCCATGCCTTAGAGGAGACCTAATTGATTGCTTGATTGGTTGATTGATTACCTCCTCAATTTCAGCATTTCTGTATGTCATGCTACATAAAATCATTTCACATGGAGTATAGTATGATAATTTACCATTTCCTTATATGCCTTGTGTTGTAGGCTTAATTGGGTCCTTTTGTTGGAGTCTGTGAGAGGCTACTTACAGACAATGGGAAGCAAACAAAGACTTTCAGGAATGCAGAAGCAAGTCCTCTCTCTGTATAGAGGTTTCCTCCGACTAGCACGGTCCAAACCCCCTGAAGAGCGCACCAGGATTGAGTCACTTGTTTCAGCTGAGTTCCGCCACAATTCGTCGGAGGTTGACCGCAAGAATTTTCTCTACATTGAATACTTGCTTCGCCGTGGCAAGAAGCAGCTGGACCAGCTAAAAAGCCCAGATACTGTTGGACTGTCATCCTTAACCATTCAAGTTTCTCATACAAAGGCACCTTAAGTACTGCACTGCACCATATGGTCAGTCATTTTTCTCTATTGCGAAGAAATTATTTGCTGATAAGATATAGTATGTGATATGTAGAAGCAAGGATAATATGGAAATACTGACAAATAAGATTTTGATTATAATCACTAGTTTGATCTATACGTACTGAGCAAATGCTTTCTGAGGCAAACTCATTCATGGAGGTGTGGATCAAGCTATTTATGAAAGGAAAAGTGTTATCAGGATAGGAGTAAATCTGGCATGTATCTCTACCGCGAAGACAATGGACAATGTGTGCCTTGTGATTGCTATTTGTTAGAACTTCTTTATTTGTATGCACCATTATACATTTTCTTAAGCCACATTGACTGTTGATCGTAATTGTTCATGTCTCTTGTCTTAAAATTCACTTTGTGACCAGAAAGTCCATTTAAGTGGACCATGAAATATAAAATTGTCAAAAAAGATTCACTCTGTGACCATCATAAAAGTTTTCTTGGTTTTGAAGGAGCTCCGTGTGTGGTAATTAACTCTACTTAATCAACATTAGGAATCTAGAAGTGTCAAGTAGCTGTAACATTCCTCAGTATTTCTTTCAATAGTAGAGATTGTTTTTCAAGCTAGCTTTACTTATCATTATTTAACCATTGCAATTGTGCTAATATCATATACTGACCATAAATGTAACTCTTCTGCCCTTCCATAGATATACTTCTTAAAGCATGTGGATGTTTGTTTTGAGAAAGAAACCCACTACATATCTAGAACATGATATCTAGTAACTAGAAGAGGGGTCACTTAAATATCTCTCTGACGTGTTTCCATCTATCTCTGTTTATTCTAACCAAAATGTCACAAATCTAGTTCCTTACTGGTCTTGTGTTTCCAAACTAAGTTTCAAACTGAAACAGAGCTGTATGAGAAAATATCAACTATTTGAAATATGTGTCATTTCATTAACTTAGGTGAGTGTTTTAAATATTAAGGGCATGTAGCTAGACTGAACAACTGGATTGATATCCAAAAGTTTTAGGACCATGGTTAATCAGAAAACGGAGAGAGAGTTCTGAACCATGGATTTAGCAAGGATCATTTAGCCAATGTCTGCATGTGCTGAACTGATGATCAAAGTATCAAACCTTTCATAATTTCATAAGAATGTGATGCATCCTATTTAACATTCAAGAAAAACTCAAGAAGAAAGGGGGGAAAACATGTCATTGTCCTGTGTCATTGAGATTTACTGCCACTGATAAAATAATTGTATGGTACAAGGTCTTTTTCTCTTAGCTTGACCCTTCTATGAAAATGAAGCATGCATAGAGGACAACGGTCGTTAGGTTACCCAGCCCTACACCAAACCCATACACGCCTTTATATTGTGCGTGGCAGTGCTCGGCTGGATCAATACCGGTTGGGAACCCTCCGCCACCCAAAGAAGAAAAATGAAGAAAAAGAATAATAAGGGCAGCTTGAGTCATTTTCATAACATGATAAAAATCTAACATACTCCTGATTCATTATAAATACAACATCTCCCAAAACTTGAAGAAATAAGAGTGTCTATTTATTCTTACTGCTTCTGGCTTCCTGCTGTCTAGGTTCTGTGTAAAAACTCAATTAATCTAACATCATTATATTACGTTTCCTAAGAATTTTTTTTGTCATGGTTTCTTCTGCACCTTCACACAGATAAATACACCTCCCGGGTATAGTCTTTTGATTACCACCTGCATCACTAAGATCACTTCATTTGCTTCTCAATATCATTAGTGCATAACAGTTACTATCTATAAAGAATAGAGATGTCTGGTGTTTGGATTTTCAAGAGTAATGGAGTCATGGTGTTACATAAAAGTCTTTCAGAGTACCGCCGTGGAAATCCCAGCACCACTGTCAAAAGGAAGATAATGGTCCATTTGTCATCGGGGCAGGTTGTGTCATCATATGCATCTCTTTTTGAAATCCTGCGGGATTTGGGCTGGGAGAGATATTATGGTCCTGATCCACGCCTATTTCAGTTCCACAAACCTCCTACCATCGACCTCATATCCTTGCCAAGAAAATTCACCAGGTTCAGTACAATTCACATGTATGATATCATTGTCAAGAATCCAAATACCTTCCACGTGCGCAACATGTAAGCTTCCTTTGTGTTTTATGGCTATCCAGTTCGAGGCCTGTTCGCATTTGCATGATGCAGTCACTAGTTCTGCAGTTGATACTCGATACCCCAAGGATGAAGTTTTTCTTTTTAATATTTGTTGCTAATAATGTGAAGTTCGTAACGTTTGATTTCCTGCCATGTAATAATGTGCTGTTTAAGTTTAACTCTGCTGTACTGGGATACTTGTGGTGCATATTTGATGAGAAGTTATGTTCAAATTTTAGTGATCAACTAGTCCAACTACTACAGTAAACAAGTTGGGAGGCGGTTCATGTAGCTTTATGGGGGGCCATAAGTAGTTCCATGACTTTAAGCTAAGAGAGTTAGGAACATGGGAAGAATCTTAGTTGTGATGTAATTTCTTCCATTCTTTTCTTCTTGTTTCTTTTCCTTGGACAATACATTTAAATGGGTCCTGCTTATAGTACCTGCGAGTCCTGCTTCATGACTTTTCTCACAATGACGTGGTGAAACCGGACCCTCTAAGTTTGGGGGATACCCTTGTCTAAATCGGGTAAAATACACGTACGGGTAAACAACCGACTGGTTCAACTCAGAGGATATGGATCTGAAATCTGATCTCCAGAAAATTTTAACATTTGAAGATGTTAACTTTGGCAAATTACTTCACCTGAGATAGTGAAAAATGTGAGGGAGGGTCCAAGAAAGAATATGCACGTTTTAAATCTATCATACTTGAACTGACATACTGAGTTACTGACATGACGATTCATCGTAGAGTAAGATAGCAACTTTGATACTTAGGCTCGGTCTCTATCAACATTCTGTAACTTGTCCACCATTCATTCAAATAATTAAGCCCTGGCCCCTTCTTCCCAGTCCCAGTTTCCAACTTCTGGCTCAACAGCTTCGAAATTCAAGATTTAATATACGTGGAACCCAATGTGAATAATGAGAGGGGAGAACCTCTGTGTTGCATATCAGATTATTTATACTAAGGTCATGTTCAATTCACTTTAATTTCAGTTATGTTCAGTTCAGATGATCATATCGATTCAGTTGTGTTCAGTTCAGTTCAGGTATCGTAGTATAAATTTATACTTGAATTCAGTTCAGCTCTGAGATCTTCGTGTGAATTGAAAATAGCATAACTCATATTCACGCGAACATCAAACATAAGGTATATATATGGATGTAGTATATATATGCATTATTATTCTGTATCATGACGTACCAAGTAAATCGGATCCAATGTCCTCGAATAGTACCAAGTAATGTTGGACTTGTATTTATTCTCCTAAAGAATATTTTTGTCTTGGGGATCCACTACCACTACTACGATTTACTGGATTCTCTTAACAAATTTGTACCGGTTATTAATAAAAAGGAATTGATAAATTTCATCCACATCTTAATGCAGTGTAAATGTTTCAACTTTCAATAGACGAGACGTACACTTTCCTGTTTGACCGAACGGTTTAAATATAACCAAAAATATGTGTAACACAATTACACAAGGGTAGCTAGAATGAAACCTTATTTAGCGAGATAAGTATAAATTGTAGAATGGAGGGTTTGGAAGGGCGACCTGCGAGATAAGTAGAAATTGTCACCATACCATACTGTTGTTAATGAAATTATAGTTGCAGATAATAGAAAAATCAAATTACTAGGCTTGTCCCAATTCACCATATATATTTGGTCATGAATTTTGAGTCTGTCGCGATATGTATTAATTTCTCTCACAATCTTATTCATTTAGGGTTTGTCGCATAACATGTGTATAACAGTAGTCATTCACATTCAACGTTTATAAATACCTAGATATGTAATTTGATAATTCTTGACACCAAATTATACACAGTTATAACTTGCAATTAAGGTCAAGACTCAAGACTAAGTTTTGGTTTGTTGTGTTTGGCTCTCAATTATACCCCAATTCCCTTAACCACCAAAAGTCAATTAACCAAACCCCGTCTTTAGTATATATTTCTCTCTTTCAACTACTCTAAAGACACCATTAACACTAATTAAATTCTTTCGGGTATACATTTATCATATTATACAATTATACACTCTTCTACTATTTACTTCTATATCTCAAACTCTCGATTTAAGAAATTAACTCAACTCGAATCACTATTTCCGGAATTCCGGCTATCATTTTCTTCAACCCAACCATCCACGGGAGAAATGAATATGAATATTATAGCCCATAGTAATAGTGGTGATCCAGATATCGGTCCACAAGTTTGAGCCCAAAAACCGAATGTGATGCCCACTCTCGTCCAATCGTCATATATTTTCGAAAAACTCATTTCACTGTGCACCACTTCTCTTAATAAAAAAGGGTCAATAAACTCAGATAATCAGCTCACTTTCCGATACCCTAGGTTTAGCTGCTCGATTAGGAAACCGAACGCGAATTAGTCTATGGCGGAGGAGGATTTGGTTACGCCGGCACCGGACAGCCCTACGGTGGCGGCGGAGAGTCACAAAAGGAAGCTCGAGGATTTGGAGCCGGGAACCGAGTCCGAGCCTATTGCAGATCCTGACTCGGCGGCGGATGAGCCGGCTGACGGAGAGGAAAATGGCGGTTCGGACGACGAGTCTGACGCGAAACGGCCACGTCTCGAGAGCAGCAATGGTGATGGTACTGTTAACCAAACCGAAGATGCTGCTGCAGGTGACTGTTATACTGCAGCCTATCTCTGCTTAATTGATGCGTCTGTTCACTTTGTTGTAGCATTGCTAGGTTATGTTGATGTGTGTTTGTGATTGATTTTTCCTGAATGCTATGTTGAATGTGTGAAACTGTGACTTTTGATCATGAGCTGGGAGTTGTTAGCCACTAATCTGACCTTAACTGGTGGTGCTTTAGGTTGTACGTTACTATAGTTATGCCATCTGCCTATTTTGTGGTTTTACTTAAGTAATGAATACACATGATGAGTTATCTTCTAACTATCATCTATGGTTCTGCAGAAAATTCCCAGAATGGACACGAAGAGGAGCAAAAGGTGGATGAGGCAGAAGAAGATGCAGAGCAACAGCCAGAATCTGATGAACCATCAAAAGAATCTGTGGAACTAACTGCTGAAGAACCAGTGACTACCGAGGAAGATAAAAATGTGACTACAGTCACCGATGTGGCAGCAGAACCTAAGGAGAAAGGAGTTGAGGAACCTTCAGAGGAACAGGCAAAAGCTGAAGCAGAATCCGATGAACATCCGAGGGAGGGGGATGTTCCAGTGTCACCAACTGATTTGCAGCCTGATTCTGACACTCAAGTACTTTCTCGTAAAATTGAAGTCCCCAATGACAAGGTGAATTAATGAATAACTACCGTGTGCCCTTGCATTGGTATTTTTTGGTGTGTGGCTGCTGCCACCAATAGTAGTTCTTCATAGTATCCAAGCATTTATCATTTCTTTGTAGTTGTTCCAGTAAAACCAACTTATTAGTAAGAAAAACAAATGATAAGTAAAGAAATTACTTATGCTGCTTTTTTTTGCAGGTTGGGGTTCTCATTGGAAAGGCAGGTGATACAATTCGGTCCCTGCAGGACAACTCAGGTGCCAAAATCCAGATTGTGAGAGATGCTGATGCAGATCCACGAGCTGCCACCAGGCCTCTGGAACTAGTTGGAACACTGCAAAGCATAAACAAGGCCGAGAAATTAATTAAGGATGTGATTGCAGAGGTAGATCTGTGTGTTACTTTTACCTGGCTCTTATTTATTGATCCATTGGTTAATCCTCATTGTTATTATTATATTGTACCATATGATTTTGCTCTGGAGCTAAAGTATTTCATTTAACTTTAGGCTGATGCTGGTGGTGCCCCTTCTCTTGTTGCCCGGGGATTCACCACTGCGCAAGCTGCTAGTACTGGAGAACAAATTGAAATCCAAGTCCCATATGAAAAGGTATTTCTTTAGCTTTCACTGATGTTGATCGTGTTGCACATGTAGGCACAATCTGAGCCGATGTGTCCATTTTGGCAACAATGTGATTTTATCTGTGTCTCCTGCTTTAGGTTGGCTTGATCATTGGGAAGGGGGGAGAATCAATCAGGAACTTGCAAACTCGATCTGGGGCTCGCATTCAGGTAATAGCTTTTGCTGGCTAGTTGTGTTTAAGTATCCTTACAGCATCTGATACTTGTTGCTTTTAGTTGATACAACCAAGTCCTTCCGGAAATCGGTCTGGAGAGAGAACTGTCCGCATCACTGGCAATAAGAAGCAGATTGATAATGCTAGAGAAATGATCAAAGATGTCATGAATCAGGTTTGTCTTTCATGACATGTTAATCCTTTATAATCTGTGTTTATTGAATATATACGTCACCTGTTACTTGAAAACTGCTGTTAGTGAATAGGTATTAAGAATGCACGATTCTACCCTCAGATTCTTCAAAGACTATCCAATTTAAACACGATGCTTCTGCTTTAAATGTCGTAATATGTTCTTCTCTGTTATTTTGGTTCCCAGAAGTTTGCTCTGTTGATAAATCCTCAATAGACATATGCTCTCTCGTTCTATTCGCAGTGTACACTATCCAGGACAAATCATGATATACCGGTTGTAAATTTGCAAACATTATGTATACAGTATTCAGGACCAATCATGATATAAATGTTGCAAAGCTAGATACATTATGTATACATTTTGCCAGATGATTATGGATGCATAGTTGCTAAGGCTACTCTTATATGTTTGGTTGCCAGAATGTTGCCATGAATAGTGATTCGTTCCTACTTGTTACCGACTATACCCAGAATGCAAGTCAAATGTAAAACTCTGATAGCTTATATTGAGGATTTTGGTTAAGGCTCTAATGAAGGATAAGTATGTATATTGATAACTTGGTTGGCCATTTCAAATAAATGATTGTTCTGAACCCTTTTAAAGGCCTGTCTTTGACGGTATGTAATCTTTGCCATCATCTGATGCCTTCTATGAGTTGGGATTATCTTTTATGATGACACAATGGACTGAGGGATATGTAAATAAATGCCTCCACTTAAGCATGTGTAGCGAGATCCTTTGAATGCTTAGGAAGATCTTAAATTCAAGTACGATGTCGGTTGCCATAATTTTTCTGTCTTAAAGGTGCCAATGTCGAATTGGTTGGCTGTAAAAATGCAGATTTGGTCTTTCCTTTCACTTCCAGTTCGCATTGACTTCTTGGTGTATCAGTAGTCAACCACTATGCACCTTCGTCCCCAGGAGAGAGGTATCAAGCATAAATCCTCGACATTGCAGGATGTTTATAGTTGGTAAGATTGCTGGAGACTTAGAAATTGATACTAGTACTCGATGAGGCTATTTAGCATGCCTGATATCGTATCTTTCAGACATTCTGGAACAAGGTGCCTTCGTAGTCAAGTCTCCATCCTTAACTAGACTTGGATTTCCACGTAACATTACTTAAATTCATTGATTATGTTTGCGGGTGTGCTGCTTTAGAATGTTAATTTTCATTATCTGCAAATGGTAATGTCAATGAAGAATTCACTTTGGACACCTTGATATGCATCATTTGATGAAATTACTTTCATATGATCCATTTTAAGATAAGCAGGAGTCCCACTTTGTAGTTTAGATACAAAGCTGGAGAATCTTTTTTACCAGTTGAATCATTGCCGTAATATAATTTTCGTTATGGTTGTGGATTTGTCAATGTATTAGGAAATATAGTCGCTTGAAGGTTTGTTCAATAATCTTTTGTCCAGAATGCATATCAACTGGATTAATCAGTGTCTGTGAAGTCATATAAATTATGCGTTAGTTAACTGTTCGTCTGCTTTCATTTACAATATCAAAGGTTTATCATTGTTATTGATGATTCAGTACCTAGGAGTTTACATCTTTGCGCTCGCTTTGAATACACATTCCATGATTTAGTTGCATTACTGATCAGATTCAGTCTGTCGCTCTGAAATTCACGGCTTTTATCACTTTCTTGTTTGAATGCTCATTTAAATTGGCATATCAATCTCTTGTCATGGCTGACCATGTCTTCTCAATGTCTATTTGCTGCAATTGTCTTTAGTTACTATATTTCTTATGATGGATTTTATTCATTCATTTTTATATGTTTCTATGGTGCTATCTACTACCTGCACATGAAAATAATACAAAACTGCTGCCATGTCTTAGCCACCACTTATAATTTTATCTTTATCTTTTCATGATTTACTCTAATTACCTTTCTTTATTCAGACCGTAAGACCTTCCTCTGTTGGAGGATACAACCAGCAGGGCTACCGTCCACGGGGACCAAATTCTCCACAATGGGGACCTCGTGGCCCTCAACTACAATTTCCTGGTTATAATAATTTCCCACCAAGAGGACCGTATCCTTCTCAGGGTTCACAATATCCTCCTCCAATGTACGGCAATTATCCCCCCCAACATGGTCCAAGGGGAAATTTTGGCCCACCGAATTGGGAGCAAAGGCCACCGGCATCAGTACATGGCCCTTCGTCTCAGGTTTGTGGTTATTTTTATTTTATTTTTTTGGTCAGTTTGTGGGAATTCTGTTCCAAGATCTTGTAGTTAATACCGTGGTCTAATGAATTACCAAAAACCCCACCATCCGTGGCATCTAAAGTAGCACGCTTGAGATATAACATCCGTCTCGGGTTAATTTAATATTGGCTAGTTTAATGGAATCGTGATCATAGTCTTTCCTAACTCCTACCTTCATTTCTCAGGGTAATTACAACTATGGACAGCAAGGTCCAGATTATGGTAATCAGCCACCTGCTCAACCATATGGTCATGGTTATAACGAGAATAATCATGCTCCCTCACAGCCTTACGGGCACATGGGTTCTCAGCCAGCTCCATACGCTCAAGGTGGCTCCCATCCTGGCTATGGTGCACAAGACCAGTACGGTAGACCTCCTATGCACGGACAGCCAGCCCCTTCCCAATCATATGTCCAGCCTCGTCCTGCTCAACCGGCAGACCCTTATCAAGGTCAAATTCAACCACAACCCTATGCTCAAAATCCACCTCCCCAGCAGTCTTATCCCCAGGCACCAAGTGGGCAAATGCAGCAGAACTATCCGTATGGCCCCACACCAACCACTGACGGGTACAGTCACCCTTCAACCACTGCTCCCACTTATCCTGCTCCTGTTGCACAGCCTGTTACTGGGTATAATCAGCCTGCTGCGCAACAACCTGGTGCATATCCTCAAGCTGCAGCTGCTTATGGTTCTTATCCAACTGCTCAGTATGGTTACCCCGAACAACAACCAGCTGCGAACACTGCTGCCTATGGATACCAAGGGCAAACCGATCCAGCTTATGGTACTACTGCCCAGGGTCCAGCACCGGCTTATCCTGCACCTGCTGCTGGGCAGGTGGGTTATGCTCAGGCAGCTCAAACCCAGCCTGCTTATGATCAGTCTGGTGGCTATGGAAATGTAGCTGCACCAACTGTGTCTCCTCTTCCAGCACTGGCAGCTGCTGCTTATCCGCAATATGATTCTACTGGCCAAATGTATGGTGCGCATCGCTGAAAATCATGTTATGAAAAGATCCAAGCGAGTTAGCTAGCTGTGTTGTGGCTGACTTTTTGTTTGACATGTTAAAGACACATTTCCCCTGCCAGTCGAACATTTCATCTGATGCTTATCACTGGATATGGAAACAATCTTGTTTAGTTAGGCGTGAGAGCATACTTGACTATTTTGTAATAGAAGAAGCCACTAGCTGCCAGCAATTTAAGGTGGTGGTTTTGTTGAAACAGACATGCCAAATGAGTAAACTGTGCCGTTTGGTTTTTGTTGATGCTTTATGTTCTGTATTCCAGTATTCAACAATCCTTGGACTCTTGGAGAATAATAGATGATGATGCTACTTACAGATATTCAGTTAGTGCCTCACCGAAGGTTTTACAAAGAAATAAACTGTAATTCGACTTCATTGTTTGGAAGTATGGTCCCACAAATTTACCTGTTTTCCTTTTGTGTCTCGTATTGCTAAAGAAACAAATTAATTCTAAATATAATTGTACAATAAATATTATATCATCTCACAACCAAATTATGCCTTACTTTCTTCACACAAAACATTACCATTAAAATTTACACGCAATTTATGAAATGAATAAATTAGTTACAAGTAAATGAAAGAACACAAGGGTGGTGTAGTGGTAGTGTAGGAGTAGATAGATTTGTCTCTTAAAAAAAAATATAGTAAAGGAAAAAATAAATGAGGTAGGTTACTTTTTGGAAGAAATAATAACTTAACGTGTATGGTAATTTCTAATAATAAATTAAAGTATTATGAGACTTAAAAGTGGAAGGGGATAAAATTTTGTAAAACGAAGGAAGTACATATCTCTCAAACAAAGGTAAAAAACAACTTATCTAACGTTTTCATTTATTTTATTACTTTAATTACGTGTTGGGTAAAAACTCTTTTAAGATTATTAAATTGATCTAGTATGAGAGAGAGTATGGTAGAAGCGGACTATAGATGAGAATTTGTTTCCTTTCTGTTAAGTTTTATATAAATCATTTGTCAAACAATCGACTAATAGTGCTCTAATAGGTGCTGGTGTTCCCTTTAGAATGAGGGCTGGTTGGTTAACTTCTTCCACATGACAGCAGTGTAGAGTAGAGTAGTGTTACAACAAGTATTGTCTAGGTGATGATGAAACGATAATGTAATCCAACAAAAACAAACTACAGATCATAGGTTTTGGAATTTCTTAACGGTGAAAGAAGCATAAGAGACCAAGTTCCTTGCACAAGCTAACCTAACAAAATCCACCAGGCTTCAAGAGTGTTCGTCAATGAGAACTGTGGAACCGTTGTCAATTCCAAGCTCGATAAGAGATGCCATATCATCCTCGAGCAATGTCGGCAGAGGTGAACCCTGCAGAACAATAAAAAAGTAAACTAGTAAGTAGACGTGGTACATGGCTAGGAAGAAAGGAGGCTTATTGTCATTAAGCAAAGCCACAAACCTCTTCTTGAAGATATAATATTGGTTTGACAGCCTTTAACTTGAAGAAACTCTCACATAGGTTCTTCAGCTTTCCGACCTGTAGAGCGATAGATGCGTGAGAGAGTTCTAAAGGAACAGCAAAAGATAGAGA
>JAYMSL010001114.1:0-18647 GCA_036897195.1 Plantago coronopus
GATGTTTCCTTCTTAGCATACAATAGACATGCACACATAGCATTAGAAAACAAAGGGATTAGGTATGTTGTAGTACGTATGAGTAACAAAATGGGGGTAGGAAGATCTTTGGAAATCCTAATAATACATGTCATTATGGATAAATTTGCACCTAAATGCATGCTTTCAGAATAGTCTCAAATTATAACGCTGTATTTGTTTTGGTATGAATATATATAATGCAGCTCACCTCACCGGCAGATGAAGGTTCTTAACTTGTTACAGTTTGTCGCACATCCAGATTCTATGTATGCTTTTATAAACTGGCATAATTCAGAAATCCTGGAACCTACAATTTTATTTCTTTGGTGCATAATTGTGCATTTATGTTTACACAGTCACAGACTAGTAATTAATACTAGATCACAAAATATTTTAGACCTGATAGTGATAGAATTCTAAAAGTTTGAATTTGTAAAAAAGTTTTTTTTTTTTTTTTTTTGATGAACTTCAGTTTGTAAGAAGTTGTGAAATCCAGTCATTTGTATTAATTATCTAATAAATATATCATTTTAACTTTCATAATGTGAGGGTAAAAGTATAAATATACTTCATAAAGTTTACCATTTCACTTAGAGCTGGTACGCACGCTGAGCTTAAGGAGGGTTCGGCTCGGCTCGGCTTGCTCGATAAGATAAACGAGCCGAGTTCGAGCTTAATTTTATGCTCGGTTATCTATCGAGCCAAGCCGGACAAAACTTAAAAAACATATTAAGACTTATTAATCTTCGATCTTGAGCGTTCGAAATCGTTAAAAGTTAAGTTAAAAGTTCATCTGATCTGTTTAACAGCTATGGATCAATGATCGTTAGAATTTTAGGTCTGCTCGTACTCGTGGAGCAGCACAAAATCGTGACGGTGATCCCCTCGTCCAAATTATTTATTGCTTGTGAGCAGCTCTTATGGTAGACTCGTTTGTGCTCGCGGACGCTCGACTCATTCGTACTCGCAAGCAATGATGTTAGAGCTAAGAATGCACTTATTTATTTCAAAATTTGAGATGCTAATAAGGTGTAAAATGTACCAAAACATTCACTAATCCCAGAATATGTTATGAGTGTGGTTAGCAACTTATATGTTATTTATCACAATCGTTCATGACCCATGTGGGATGCGGGGTATTACACATATTTTCAAAAAATTGAAAATCACAATATATATAACTCGCGATTGGTCGATTATACAATTTTAGTGAATGAAACCCGATCCAAAATCAAACAATCATGTTTGCGAGCAAATTCGCATTGACCGATCTCAATTAAAATCCGAACTTTTTCGTGAGCGGCTCGACTCGTTAACAATCCTAGGTGAATGTCAACTAATATTACACCACCAAACAGGCACTTGATCTTTTTACTTCCTTTCTTTTCTTTGTATTGTCTTGGGTCAAGTCTTTAACTATAAGCCTAATAACGAACAATTAACCGGGTGCGTTAATCTGGGATTAACTACACCCGTTGCTTAAAAACCCAAGAAAGAAATGCTGGATTACAACCTACAATTAAGAGGATTATGGTGATCTAATCTAATGATAGTCGTTAGAGAATCTACTCAATAATAATAATTATCAACCCATTAAAATATTCATCATCAGGAAGCTAACGAGGAAACTTCGGGAAAGGGGTGGTATACTATACATATACATAAAATAAAAAAGCGTATAAAAAAATAGGAAAGTGATTTACGGGATTAACTGAATCCGTACGCAGAGACAGAAACGAAGCGGTACGCTTTATTAGGAAAGGACGGTTAGTAAACAAGCAAGGCAGTAGTAAAAAGAGAAAAAGGAATATTTATACAGCCTGGATGATTGCACATTTCACTAGTAAACTCATTAATTTATCATTATTATTTCTGTTTGAGCGACAAAGTTTGTCGTGTTGTGCCACGTCAGGGGTTCCGTGCGGCCGTATATTTCCTGTTTTTTTTTAATTTGAAATTTTATAATAATAGTAAGTACTGGTAATAAATAAATAAAATAATAATATAAGAAATGGGCTCGAGAAACGGAAAGGAAGCAATGGTCTACAGCTGGACTTGTCCCCAGCAGCTGAGTCGAGTCGAGTCGAGTTTTCTTTTTCCAACCGTTACTTGTACTGCACCTCCTACTACTTGTTAACTTGTTTTTACTTTTTTCAACTCCACTTTCTATTCTTATCTTCTTTTTCAAATTTCTTACTGCTCTCGCTTCTTCTACCATTTCGTAAAAATCACAAAATATTGTTTTCTTTTCGAAACTACATGACTCGATGACCTAATACTTTGAGTTAATTGTTTTTACCAACTAAGCTGCGTTCACTATCAACATAAAAAAACACAGAATATTGTTTGTTGCACGAACGGGAGGAGTATGTACTTATCAACATAGTCTTTTTAAATGATAACATAACGAATGCCTACTGACTGATTGACACTCGGTTAAGATTTAGAGTTATCGAGATTTTTTAACTCCGGAAAAGTAACCGGAGTTTTGAAGAGACAAAAATGAGAGATTAACTCAATGCTAAAGCTGATTATAACTGAGAGGCTTAACTCAACTTCCTAACCGAGTGTCAAACACTCCGCTAGTATTTAACCAAAGATGGTTTAAGACAAAACTTGCTCTCTGCGAAATTAGAAACAATAGTTATTTTTTCGATTCAGAATTTTATGAATCATTATTATGTCTAAATGTTTCTCATTTAATTTTAATAATGATCTAAATGTTTTTCATTTAATTTTGTTGACTATTTTCTCTATCAAGAATTACACCTAGACCATATTCTAGAAAACAATTTAGCAATTGTAGCATTTTTAATGCGTACTTCATCTCTCTCATTACTGATGTCATATTTTACCATTTTGGTTTGTAGTAAGTGATTATATATATATATATATATATGGCCTAGATATTTATTCAATACCATATGAAGGGTAATTTCTGCGGATTACAAACACAATTTACACAAAAAAATGTCAATAAGAGGTTTCTCCCAAATGCAAAGCTTGTTTGCTTTCTTTTCTTCAAGTTCCGCAATAATGTAGATGCCCATCCATTGATGTATGTCTCGCGATATTGATTGAGGAAACTATGTTGAACTAAATAAAGGATCCAAAAAAATAATGTGGTTTGAATGTCAATTGGTCAATGTCGATTAGATGATTATAAGATAAACCATAGAAACTGAGTCTACATCAATATTAACCTCCGGGTTAACTTTGATGTTAATTATGTCAGCTTCAATACTTCCCTTCGAACAATAACTCCACCACATTGATTGGTACACTAGGAAGTTTCGAAGGAGTCTCCTAACCCATCACATTTCTCATCGCTTATAGAACATCTAATCAGTTTACTCCTCTAACTCATGTAGAAAGCTATCACCCAGATTCAAGAGAAAGGACATCAATTGAAATTTTCTTAAACGTGGTATTGAGATATACTTTTTATTGAAAGTTTGAACGTGTATGTAATTAGGTAATTGAAGTTGTTCAGTTATAAGACAAAATTGAAAGACGGGAATTCACGAGGGTCCGCTTTGCAAATTTCCATTTCTTGATAAATTATTATACTGATACTATGTTAGTTTCTACTTCCTACTACGTCTTGTAGGCACATCACCCTCCTCCTCTATAAAGTCTTGCTGCAATAGTTTATACACTTGCATAATCATGTAATTAGACTATGTTCTTATCACAACACTAATGACATATTACGCACAATAAACTAGTATTAATGATCACAATATCGCTCCACAAGCTTAGCGTACGGCTACTTGTCGATCCAAGCTACCACACGTCTTAATATTATACTCCAACAACTAGAAAACATACACCAATCGTTTGGAATTATCTAATTAGTATTTAGTACTAATAAATTGATGATATTGTTAGGTTAATTATCAGGGCCGGCCCTAATATTTAGAGGCCCGGTGCGAAATCTCTAAAATATCTAAGATATGATTCATAATTTGTTTTAAAAAAAAAAAGTGTAAGTGCTGGGACTTGAACACAGGACCTGTGATGAAGAGACTACAAACTAGTGCTATACTTGCCGCTGAGACAGAATGAGTTCATAATAAATATTTGCAGAACCTTATAGATATACAGTTAAAAAAAAATTCGGAGGCCCCAAAAACATTTGGGCCCTGTGCGGTTGAACAGCCCGCACAGGGCCAGGGCCGGCCCTGTTAATTATGCTCAAGTAGTTATAAGTATAGCTGTACAAGACTAACTATATCAATAATTACAATTAAATATGATTGCATGGTCAATTTTTTCAGTTGGTGACATTACAAGATGTATTTAAAAAGAACAATAAATAATGGAATTTGGTATTTGACTGGTCTAATTGAACTTGAATGTTATGTCGAATTTTAGGTAGCTTTAATTAATGGATTTTTAAGAGATGATTTGTCTAGAAATTGGAATAAAAGTTGTTGTCTAGTAGGATCATAATGACCATGTATAATTGTGTTGAATGCAAAAATTACTGAGATATGGACTACTCATCATAAATCTACAACAAACATGCTTCTCAAAATTATGTGAAGTGTCTCTTTCTAATAGTGTGTTGTATAGAGTGATTTCTCATCGCTTCGTAAAATATATGCATTTTACAATTGCGTATGCATACATAATTAATGCATGGAAAGTTACTTTTATAATATCTTATATAACGTATACTTACTTATGTGAGTTATCAAATATGTCCTTGAGAATTTGAGAATGTAGACTGAATCTATGATACAGGGTCGAAACAAGTTGACCGACATCTTACACTATGTCCACTGTCTTAAAGAACCTAATGTACATAGCAATGTCAAATGTATATTGTCGAATCGACATGAATGTGGTGAAGCTATACCACGCAATCATAACTGATGAACATATTCCACTATTTACGAGATTATATTCCTTAATAATATAAAATTGTTAACAGTCGTCGATTATATGATGTTCATTTATTACTATCAGACGATATAAATTGAGAGGTTTTAAACTAAACCATAAACTACCTCCTTAACTGCCTCCCTCCTTGGTCTATCCAAGTCAAGTCTAATGTGATTAACTCTCTTTTCTCGATCTTATAAGAGCATTTGCGAACCAAAAAATGTATCTCGGACCAAATATGAGTAGATCATAATCATCATTCATTTTAACCTACGATTTTTGCTCAGTTCAACTTTGCCACAAAGTATTATATAAGTATTTTAATTTTCCAAAACTATAGTATACACAATCTATCCATAATTTCTAAAACATTGTAAATATGGAAAGAAGACATTGGTTTCTAAAGGTATCACTTAGTAGCTAAGATTGCTAAAACTAAGCTACTTTCTCAATTACCCAAGGCTCAATGCCACAACTCACAACTTTACATTAACGTTGAAATATTCTTCCCGATACAAAAAATGTCGAAACGTCTACTTTCTCTGCAAAACTCCGACTCACATAACACTCTGCAAACCACATATTATACGAAACCGTAATAATTCCAAACCATCATTTCAAAATTCTTCGAAATCGATATTTTAATCCTAAAATATTCTTCCTGAATCCTGATACAAAAGAGTCGAAGCGTCTACTTTCTCTGCAAAACTTCGACTCACAAAACACTTTGTAAACCACATATCATACAAAACCGTAATAAATTCCGAATCACCATTTCAAAGTTCTCTCAAAATCGAGATTTTAATCCATCGACATCGAATCGAAAGATATGTAGTGGTAAGGTAAAGGTGGGATCCTGGTAGAAAGAGACAAAAGGCAAAAGAGTGTGAAGGAAGCACACACCAGGCCAGGAGTTAATAGTAGTAACATGAAAACAATGAGTAACGCACATATGTGTAAATCAGTGCATCTATCTACTCGACGCGTGTCCCTTCTGCTAGCTGTATCCCAATCCCCCTCCCCCAACCGCTTCAACCGGTCATCTCTATCCCCTTCCATCTCCCCCATATATATACCCCCCATTCCTCCCCCTCTCCCATACATATACTCATCTCCATCTCCATTTCCATTTACAATCCCCTCATTCAAAATCTTCACAATCCGAGAAAAAAAAAATGTCTGATCATAAACTCCGAAAACTGGATATGGATCGGATCAAGGGTCCATGGAGTCCTGAAGAGGACGAGCTGTTACAGCAGCTGGTGCAGAAACATGGCCCGAGGAACTGGTCCTTGATCAGCAAGTCGATTCCTGGGAGGTCTGGCAAGAGCTGCAGGTTGCGCTGGTGCAACCAGCTCTCGCCGCAGGTTGAGCATCGGGCCTTTACGCCTGAGGAGGATCAGACGATTCTCCGGGCTCATGCCAAGTTTGGGAATAAGTGGGCCACTATTGCGAGGTTGTTATCGGGCCGGACCGATAACGCGATTAAGAATCACTGGAACTCGACTTTGAAGAGGAAATGTTCGTCGCTCGGGTCGGATGCGGAGTTTCGGGCGTTGCAGCCGGATCTGAAGAGATCCGCCAGTGCCGGGTCGGATTACATGAGTCCGGGTAGTCCGTCCGGGTCGGATGTCAGCCACTCGAGTTCCAGTTTTCAGATGGTGTATAAACCCGTGGCGAGATCCGGTGGGGTAACGGTTTCGGCTTCTCCGGATCGGGTTGAACCGGTTACCAGTTTGAGTTTGTCGCTTCCTGGCGCTGAGTCCGCTGAGTCAACTCGTGACGAGACTGAGTTGACTCGAGCGAGACTTAATTCTCCACCTATTGCTTCCCCGATTCAATTGCTGCCTGTGATGATCCCCGCTCCTCCTCCACCACCACCTCCGCCGCAGTTGATTCCGGTAGCTCCGATTGTCGTTCCTCAAGCACCAATCGTGGAATTAAACAACGGCGGATTCGAGAAGAAGGCGCCGTTTAGCGAGGAGATGATGAAGATGATGCAGGAGATGATCAGGGTGGAAGTGAGGAATTACATGATGGGATTGGAGCAGCAGTTCGTTGCCAACAATGTCCAACGCCAACAGCAGTTTCATCAGCAGCAGCAACAACAGCAGCTGCAGAATTACAGTCAAAACAGTAACCAGCAGAAGATGTGTTTGCAGCAGGCGAATGTGAAGGAGGGGTTCCGAAATGTGGCAGGGATGAAGCGAGTTGGGATCAGCAGGATTGAGTGAGGGAGTGGGGGAATTAGGGCTGGTTTTTTTTGTTTGTTTGAAATGATCAGAGATTGAGGAAGGGAAGGAATCTTTGGTATGGGGAAGAAGGTGAAAAAGGCCAAAAGAGGAAAGATTTTGGTGTTGTACAGAGCAGATGAGATGGGAAAAATGGAGGAATCAAAGTTTTCTTGATAATCATGTTAATTAAGGAAAGGAGGAGGACTAAACAATGTTAAGCAAAAATAACAACTAGTAGTAGTAGTATATCATCCAATCCAAATCCAAAAACAAAAACAATCAAGTAGTTTCTTGATCAGTTCAAATTCTTGTCTTTTGCTAATTGCATTTTGTGTTTTTGATGAGTTAAAATCACCATAAACTGTCAATACCAATTGAAGTTGGCTCACATTAGTAATATCAGATGAAAATTCGCCTTACGGATACTAGTTTTTCGAATCAGCTACCTTATTGAAACAACAAAGGTGATTCGAAGCGTCTTACCATTGTCAATCACCTACCTTAATACATTGATAAGTCTGACTAATATAATTGATAAAATCAGTACAAACACACAATAATAATAACAGTTGCAATATAACTGATAAAATCAGTTCAAACACATCAGTTCAAACACACAATAATAATAACAGTTGCAAGTTGAATGACCCTTAATCTGATCACATCAACATTTGACAACATGCTAGATTCTGAGTGGTCTAATGTAATGTAATTAGGCTCCGCTCAATTTATCTGAAAGTTTATGAATTAAATTTAATTATAACTTAAAATTATATAAACCTGAATTGAAAGTGAACTGAACCGATCTTTAAGAATCGCCTATAACTTTCATGACGGCTCATTTGTAGTGAGTTCGATATTAAACTACATGTTTACAAGAAAATCAGCTAATTCAGCAGTTCATTTAGAGAAATACATACATACATTATTCCAAGGAAATCATGTCAAGAGGTATACATACTTTCTGCTTATATCTTATCTTAGCTTGTTTAAAAGGCGCGTTTAACTTAGAACTCGAAGTTAGTTAAAACAGTATATGCTGATTAAATTAGTGGTTCAATTAAAGATCATTTGAATAAGTAAAGTCTTTTAAGTTAAGTTATGAGAAAGTCGGATGCATTACGTGTATGAGTTAGTTAATTTACCAACAACAGAAAAATCAAAAGACACAGCAAAAACGTGTGTGTTCAATTTCTTGTGTGTTTTAAAGTCTTCTGAAATTGAATGTCATTGGAGGAAAATAGGAAAAGAAAGAGAAGTTGGGTTTTAGTTGCTTTAGTAATTACTCATTGGTTGACAAATTGAAAATACTTTGATATTATTCTTGCACTAATTACAGTTCAACTAATAATACGATTCAATAAGTCGGGGTTAGAGTCTTTCGGAGTGCTTGGCACTCGGTTAGAAAGCTAAATTATGCTCCTAACTCAGTGCTACATTAATAAACAATTTTGAAATTGAGTTAAGCCATCATTTTTGTCTCTTTAAAACTTCGGTTACTATTGTCCTAAAAAAAACTTCGGTTACTATTCCTATATTAAGAAATTCCGATAACTTTAAACCTTAACCGAGTGACAATCATGCTGTTTTATTTTATAATTTGGTAAAAAACATTGAGATTGTTCTTATCCTGTATTGAGATTTAATTCAGATTTGAAAGAAGCATTAAATGGAGAAGTAAGGTACAACTGAGTCCTGTGGCTAATATATTGTACGTGCGAAACTACTGATAACAAATTCAGTTGTTTTGTTTGGTTTTGTGTAGAGTACAGAAAAATACAAGAGTTGAGATTGACTGGATCGTACAACACCATTTCATAAATGCAAATATTTTTTCTAACTACCTTCATTCAAATTTCAAACAACTTTTGGATTTTCCCTTTCCATCCAATTATTTAGCTGCCGATGTTACCATGTGATATACGGATTACCGACTTTGTTAGTATGTGAATAGTGGTTGGAGATCGATGGAAATTGAAAAAAATACGAGGAGAAATCAATTGGAGAGGAACATTTAAACAATGGTTTTGCGTTGGACGATAAGGTTAACAGAGTGTTTGATATTGAGTTAGTTAGCTAAGTTAAGTCTCTAACTGAATGCTATAGTGATTGTTAGCTTTGTTATTGGATTAAACCATCTTTTTTATCTATTCAAAACTCCGGTTACTATTTCAGGGTTAAAAGATCCCGATAACTCTAAACCTTAACCGAGTGTCAATTAGTCTGTAAAAAACTCCGAAAAGTCCAGTTCTTTTATGTACTTGTAGTTATTTAGAACTTCAAACCGAACAATGTGGTTCTTATTTGAAGTGTTGTTCTCAAGTTGGTTACTTCTTGTTAAGTTTCCCAAAAAATATGTTTGGACTAAAAGTTCAATCCTTTTTTCCTTAACCCAATGCCATACATTTTTCCAAAAAAATACCAATGCCAAACATTTTGTGGTATTGTATTACTGGGTTAAACCCTTAACATAATACTTTAAGACCCAAACATATCGATTCTAAAGATCAAACGATGTGATTATCCTAACATTTTATCATCATTGATTTGTAAGTCGAGAGTGTTTCCAGTAATTCACATAACCGGAGATTGTTTGTAGTACGCTAACTCTAATGTTTTTATAAATGGATTTAATTACTAAAAGAAATGATACACCTTATTAATAGGAGTACCTCCGTGAAAATGTTAAATTTCTCTTAATATTAGTGTGGGTCTTAATGTAATTAATCCTTATTCAGAATCTCCTCATAACATGTAGTATTGTACTCCATCCGTCCAGTCAATAGTTTCCCACTTTCCTTTTTAGTAGTCCATTACAAAGCTTCCCATTTCCTTTTTTAGACATGTGGTCCCCAATTTTTCTCCACCCATTTAATTACAACACACCAAAAAGTACTTCACTTATAATATAATACTCGAAAAGTAATAAAAACTTATTTTGTTGACCAAAATACAAGTGGGAAGCTTGTGCTTGGACTGAGGGAGTATTATTTAATTCGATATTCCACCTATTTAATCAATAACGAGTTAAGCTTTAACTCGCGCTTCATCTTGGAATAGATATATTAATTTGATATAAGTGGGGCTTTAATCAATACTCAGCTCGCTAAACTCGTCAAGAAATTAATTATGTTCGTTCGAAATGGTAAATGAGTCGAATTTGAATCTAATTTCATGGTCATTTACCTAACAAAGCCTAGCCCAACTCCGCTCGTTAAACAACATTATCTGCACGATATAATACTGGGACACCTTCCCTAGACTTTTTTTTTCTTCACAACTAAATATGGTGTATTAAAGTGTTTGTAGAGAAAATATAGTATGGTAGTTATACCGGAAGTTTAAATGTATGTAAGGTGGTTAGGAGCAGCATTAAATACACATTCACTTAATGGAACGTGTTTGACTCATTCCCAATACAAAGTTAGTTATTAGTTGCTATAAAATATCTTGCATGGCTTAATTACAATAATTTCCTTTTCTAGCTTGAAAATGAAATCAACCAGTTTCATGCCAAGAATTTAATTGCAAATGAGTGGTTCTCAACCTACAATTTGGCTCACTAATCATCTCGAATGTCATTTTCATTTCAGGTTATTGACAAAGATGTGCCTAAATACCATGGCCTCATGACGCGGTTTAGCGTTGAGAAATCGTAAACGGATGGATTTGTGAAGATAATTATGTGAACATAAACATGGATGGAGATAGAGGTGGAGAAAGTGATAACTGCGTCTCCCCGAATTAGATACAGTTAACTGCTATATTTAATTCGAACATAATCACATTGACATAGTAGTTGTAAACACGAAACTTACCTAACACCCTAGGATCTCAAAATTCCAAAATTCAAGACTGAGACTGTTCTTAGAGCGACTAATTTATTTAGGTACATGTCTCATCCTTTTTTTTTAATAAACCCAATTAGCTCACGCAGTAGCCTGCAAACTACGTGAACCAAGTTAATCGCACAAGTGCGACAGGCTCTGGTCCATATTGGCATAATCACAGAAAATTCTCCTCATGTGGGATTCGAACCTGTGACCAAGAGGAAAGTTTACCTCTCTTTAACTAACTGGTCTCATCTCAAGAGTAGATGATATAAAGATTAGTTGAAATGAGATTTGACGATTCAGTCGATTCCGAGGTAGGTGTTTACCGAATTATACGATAACAATCAACTAGTTAGTTGCACAATATCAATGATTCCAACTTGAGAGGTAGGATCACAATTTGACCATTGTGTGAAGCTTAATGTTGATGACAAGACTCCTTTCCCATGCCACCAAATTTGACTAATAAATCAAAGTGCTCATTGTGGATCCAGCTTGATTACTGTTGTAGTAACTGTGAAGTTAAAACACAACACACACACAAATATCTATCAAAAATGTGCCATGGCCAATCAACATCATCTCCTACAACAGCTGTAAACTACTTGCTGTCTGTATATGGCAGTTGATTACTCAGACTTGGCAAGAACTTAAAGGCGTGTTTTATGTCCTTTTGCAACTTTCACCATTTCTAATCATTTTTATAACAAACATATTTGATGCTTCTTTCTTGCTGTAAAGTCTCCTTGATCTAATCCATTTACTTCAATCAACATAGATTGTGATGGTTCGATAAGTATTGCTTTCATTGCTGGTACTACGTTTTTCGGTTCTTTGGGAAGGCATGGATGGATAAGGATTTGGGTAGATGATAACGAGGTGAACGCGTTTTGTGGTACCGTTTATTGTGTTAATAATTTTGTGTATCGCCGCGTGTGTAATATGATCTATTTGCGTGGAAATATGTTGCAATTTGTATAGGAGAATTGTAGAACATTTTGCAAAATACTCTTCCTCCATCTGTTGAAATCAACCACAATAGAAAATCATGAGTCTAAAACTTATGTATCACTACACATGAAGTTATTATGTAGGTAAACATGTAGTGTTGAGCTCAGACTAGATGAAAATACAATCACTCGTAAAAGTTGCTAAAGTTATATCATGCTATCAAGATTCTGCTTTAATTCCTCAATAGTTTTTAAAAGTTTCAGCATTCATTCATTTCGACTTTACTATCTAGTAGCTCCTTTTTTTAGTAACAGAGTGAATAAAAAAAAAAGTTCCTCATTTGTGATAATTCGAACTTCCGATTTATTAGTTGAAGGAAAAATGTATTACAAATTGAGTTGCGCTTCATTGTCACTATCTGACTTTTCGATTGATGCACGAGTCATCAATATGAAATGAAAACCATTAATTTCGCTTTCAGTCTGAGTATTTTTCAGGACCTTCAACAAGCCGGGTTATTCTCTGGTACGTGAATTAGAGGCTCCATAACAAGCCAGCAGAATTTACATTCCTTGCATTATAGGGTAAGAATTATTACATTTACAATCGTTCGTTGTCGACTTATGAGTTTGCAAAGACATTTAAACGATATAGTCTTTAGTTTAGAAGTGGCAATGCATTATGTCGTCAATTTCCTTTTCCGGTTTGTCTTTGATAATAATAGGCTAAATTGTGTATAGGTTTATGAGTTATGAGGGAGTACTTGTGTAATAGGGAAGTGATTTTGTCCATTGTTTTTTTTTTTGAAACGGGATTTTGTCCATTGTTGTAAGCATAATATTGTGATTTTTCTAAAGTAAATTTAGGCCCTATCTCTAAACTGAACTGAACTGACTTAACTAGAACTGATTTGAACGGCTCTGAACTGCACAACAAATCTGGAGCTAATGTGACCTGAAGAGATACTTATGCAGAGTAGAAATAGTAATTCATGGATCCATGGAAAAACTTTTGGGAGAGTCCATTATGGTATTTTTAAAAAGTCCATTTAAAAACATCACCTATTTTAACATAAATATCAATTAGTATTATTCATTATGAACAAGAACAACCCTATTAGTGCAAACCAAAATCAATAATAGGCTCCAAATTAAGCCAAACGTGATCAGGAATATCTACAAGCATATGAATAATTCAGAGTTGTCAAGTACTACTACATTACAAAACTACAAATTCTTGCTTTGTTCGGGACCGTAGCATCTGTATGCAACTAATCAAAGATTATACTCCACCTGGTGTAACATTTGATAGATACAAAACTATAGTTCGAACACAAAAGTGACATGAAACGAAGAATAAAATCCCCACTTGACCTAAGGTGGATTATGGATTTAATTTTTAGGTTCGGTGATTCTTTACGGATAAAGAGGCATATAATTTGATTTAAGCAAGTAAAGAACACCATTCCAACAGAAAATTGACCCCAAAAACAAAAGGCAAGAAGCTTCGAGAAGCAAGCAAAGATGATGATGAAAGCGAACAAGATGGTCATTATGAACACTACTTGCTCATTTATTCCATAGATGTGTGCAACAATAGTCTCTCGTTAATCTAGTGAACAACAACATGATGACAATGAATATCATCGATAATATACCTAACAACAGTTTGCAGAAATCTAGTATTCACAATTTAAGTACTTGCATGTCTAAACCCTAAAACTGGCAATAATGAAAGTAAATCAATAAAATAAACAGAAGTTACATAATGCTAATTAGTAATTACAACGGTGAAGTTTGGATGGTACCATGGTTATCTTTGCTGTTTCTTAAGACTAAAAGCAGAGATTTGATTCTGTCGACAAGTTGGATAAGATCGTGCTTCCAGGACCATGTTGGGGTATGTAGAGCTCGGATGGAGTTCAGACAAACAAGAAGAGTTCCACCTTCATGTAGAAGCACCTGTGTATGGGTTCATGGATAATAATCAATGGCCAAGAAAGAAATTACAGATATCATCAACAATGAAGATAATTCAGAGGAATACTCGAATAAAAAAAAATAAAATTCAGAGGAATACTTACAGTTAGCCAAAGTGGTAGAAAGCCCATAACAGATGTAAGAGAAGCCAAAACAATGCTAGACAACGCGAGGGTGACATTTTGCTTAATCTGCATTTGTATAATGACATAAGTTTCGAGTAGGGTTACTTTACACACTACTTCAAGGTGGGAGATTATTATCTCTCTTGAAAGTTTACAAATAATGTACACCGTCCAAGGAGAATGTAATGATTTTCGGAAAGGCGGTTGAAGCAAGTATTTTATAACAGCAAAAGAATATTATTCAGACTTAAATCTAAAAAATTATTGGGCATATGAGTTAAGTAACACGTGTCAGGGGATGACGAGTGAAAGAGCCAAATTTGTCAGGTTGCAAATCTGAATGTTTCTCGAACCAAATGCTATATGCTACACAAAAAAATGAATCATGAGAAAGTATGACGCACCAAGGAAGTAGTTTGTTGAGATTTCGCAACACAGAATGGAACCCCCGAGATGTTATCTTGCAGCAAAAGCACATCAGCAACAGCTATAGCAGTTGCACTGGCACGCTCGGCCAGAACAATACCAACAGAGGAAGCAGCCAATGCAGGCGCATCATTTATACCATCACCAACCATTATGAGACCACCTACGTGACATGATAAAGATGAAGATGTAACTCAGAACAAAGTACGCGAAGATCAGTAAAGTAATTGCAATACAATCTCTATAATATGGTAAACATTGAGATGTTGGGGGTAATTTGCACCTTCATTGCAATATGAGGCTAGTTAACTCTCTATTAGCCAAATCAATATGGGTTAAACTATTATTTAGTTGTCTGTTGCTTCACTTACGTTAATCATGATTGATCGTGCAACCAAACAATAGGAAAAAATCTGGATAACACAGAAACAATGAATCTCATACTAAATCTGATCCGTACTCTACAAGGGAATGAAGGGCATATTTTTCTGCAGTGAACTTAGATAAGGTTTCAGAACTCAAAAACAACTGCTCTACTTAAACAGGCTGCCCAAAGCAAAACCCGAGTGCCTTTCTTATTACCGTGTATTTAAGTCATCTGATCATTCTGTATCACACAATATCTACAGTTTACTACTCTATTCTATTCAAGGAGAAGTAGATCATCTTAGAATTAATTATAAACTCAATTTATGGTTTCTAGTTACTTGGCAAATTTTGATTATTTAGGTAAATTTCCTGTACTATAAATATAAAGTTGGCCGGGTCAGTGTTTTATGCATTAAATAACTCATTCAACATGATTAGCTCAGTTAATTACTAGTACTTCGTAAATATACGTATTGAATCTAAATTAAATAAGGCTGAATGATGAGTAGAACCACTGGAAACTGCGGTTTGCCCCTAAACAGCTAAACTGATAACCATTGATGTGCACATCTTAATAAGATATGGTCAAATCTACCTGCATCTCTTGAAATGCTAGTGACATGAGAGAGTTTATCCTCCGGCTTTAGGCTGCAGTGAACCTCTTTGATTCCCACGGCCTTTGCAACTCTCCGTGCACTCAGCTCATGGTCACCAGTTAACATCATCACGTGAAGCTTTCCATCATCTTGCAATGATTTTATGACTTCTAAAGAGTCAGCTCGGGGCTTATCTTCAAAATGAAACAGTGTCACCTGTAGCATAGGCATTATAAGCACATCATTTTGGTAACCCAGTAAAGATATTCTTGGTAAGAAACTGAATGGGAAGGCTGGTACTATCCAATGCTGATAGAATTCGTAGACCTTGAAAAGCACAGTTTAAATTAGACTTAAAAATAATAAACCAAATTAATTCAAAGTAAACCAGTCTGATCTGGTTCCTCTTTCTCTCTTACCAGCCTATATCATTTGATTTATTAATTAAATAAATCCCACTATGAGCCACCAAAGTAAAAGGTTTGCATACCCTATGGCCTATAAAGTATCAATGGAGATACTAATGCTTAGATAATGTCTCAACAACTAAGCCAGCTGAGAAACCTGCTGTATAACAACAATATACAATTGCATAATCAAGTCAAGTCTGTCCAGCATTATGGTTGTGCATATTTACCAGGGATCTTAATTCTTTCATTGATCCTCTGATTCAAACTTATTGTCTTATCCACTAGTTTTTACCTTGTTTTCTTATGGAAATTTTAGCGAGTAAACTCAAAGAACATGAAGGTCGAATCTCAGTCTTATCAGTCTGCTTCCCGTACAGGCTACAAAAATATTGAAGCATTCGGGAGGCTGGAAAGCATATAAAAAAGAGCTACATTTGTGCCTTCCCGATAAAAGATGATTTACCTTATTATTGACTGAAAGAGCTGCACGGACGAAGTAATCTCCATATGGTGAGGTGCTAACAGCATGTTTTATTTGTCTCGAGTCATCAGCTGATTGAAAAAGAGAACTGATGTACTCAACAGAACCAATAGAAGCTTTCATTGGTTTACCACTTCCAAGTCCTGCCTATAGCAAACAGAATGAATTTAGACGTCAAGATAACTCAGGTTCAATCAATCTCATCAGTACTTTTGCACAACTAAGCAACACTTTAGATGAGATAAGTTAATGAACTCGAAAGATAATCAACATTACTATGCTTCTGGATCTCAAAACCCATTGGCTTAAGCAAAAAAATATTTCAAAAAAATACACTATGATTATAAAGAGAAGATCTCTAGAAATCAAGAATTCAGTACCTCAATTCCAGATATTGTGGCAAAAAGACCTCTGCCAGGCAAATTCTCAAATCTTTCAACAGAAACGGAAGGTAGATCTTTCCCAACGCTATGATCCACAACAGCTCTGCACCACCAAAAAGAGACAGGATTATAAGGGGAAAAAGAATCTCACTGTTGATGGCTCTATGTTAAAGCACAAAAAACATAGGTAATATGTCAGCAAGCAGAAACCTTAGATGATTCATAAATTATCCCAGGTCATGATATACTCCCTCCATCCCAAAACACCAATTTTGACATTTCGGGCATCCCAGCGGAGTTGTCCACTTCATGATTTATAATAATTTTGTATTCCATTCATCCCAATAAAGTAAGATAGAACCCCACCATCAACTAATTGCTTCTAATAAACTGAACCCCACTATCACTATACATCTATATTTTACACCTTTTCTTATTTGGCGCGTCTAAAAGGAAAGTGGACAACTGTTTTGGGACGAATGGAGTACACATAGAAGATCGAATATACAAGAGTGGAGATAATCGGTATATCTAATATATCATCAGTATCTCCTCTACATGGTCAAATTCTCAACACATTAGTCTATACTTGTCTGGGTTAGGAACACATTCATCTGGTCATGTGATCTCAGTTTTTCTTAATTCGTTTGAGCTAAAATACTGCTCTGCCTAGGATTAATCAATATAGTATACGCAAGTACTGGAATAGAATCAAGCAACTAAAGAAAGAGAAAAGGCAAATTTAACACCTTCCAATGGGATGAGTAGTTCCCTTCTCCATGGCAGCTGCGACAGCGAGAGCTTCTTTCTCACAGCTGGGTACACAACAAGAAGCAATTTGCGTCTCATTCCTAGCATGACCATGTATAGGTTCTATTGCTTTACACATGAATTGTCCGGTCGTCAGAGTACCCGTCTTATCAAATGCAATAGTTTGGCATGAAGCCAATGCATCCAGAACTTGCCCACCCTTGAGCAAGATTCCCTGTTAAAAGCCTAGTCTCATTATGATGTCTATCAAAGGCAGAAGGGAAAAAAACATGACCATTTATTTGAAGCTCACTTTATAGAATTTATCTGCACTTCAAAAGCCTATTAACCCATAATTTTATTTTCAAAAACTTCTTACTGCAATAATATTCACATAAATAAGTAAATTCGTCACATGGATTTCGAACCCAGCCGTTTCAAAAAAAAAAAAAAATCACATAAATAACCAACACAAAATACAAAAAGTTCTTACTGAAACAATATTCACATAAATCACCAACACAAACTAGTATTAGTTTTTTCCAATTGCCAGCAATGTGCTATGGCAGTGTTTCCCAGTCCTGAAGACTTTCAAAAGCCAGTAGTACCATTTCATCTATTGCACAAAAACACAATTTCAGAGGTATTTGGGGATTGGGATAGGCCACATGAGCCACCCAACCATACTAGGCTATGAACATGATTTCAGATTATAATTGACGAGGTGGAGTTAAGGTATTGTTATAACATGATGAAACACAACTTTATTCAGTTTCCGACCATGTATTCACTATCCGCAGGCAATTAGGATGCAAGTAACCTTAAGCATCAAGTGGTGTGTCTCACTAAGCACCTTAGTTCTCATTCACAAGATTTAGACCAATACACTGTCTAAGGTTTTCCGAGCCACTTCAAAATTATGCCAAAATCTATCGTACTTATAAAAGTAGTAATGTTTCAGATCTGCAGAGATATTTGCAAAAAGATACACTTAGTTTTTTGGTGAAGGATTCTTTCTCCAGGCCCCTAACCTTGTTTGTGGGGTATAGATGCCAATATTAGGATGTTCGTGGTATCTTTATATGTCATTTGAAAGATGACATAAAATGATTATTGTGTTCTCAGGAAAGGAAAATCTAAAACACAAGGGTGCCAAAATGTAGAGAAATTGGTAGAGCAGGATAATCAAGTATAATCTT
>JAYMSL010001115.1:0-18642 GCA_036897195.1 Plantago coronopus
ATGGGTATGCAAATTCAAATTTTCAACGGGTCGAAATGGGGGAGAAGGGGGGGGGGATGTTCAACTATTTGATATAGAACGTGCTATAAAAAGTTTATAAAGATGATATAGAACGTTCTTAAAAAGTTTATAAAGAAACAGTGATGTTTTGTTTAAAATATCAATTGATGTCGTTTTAATTAATTAGTGATGTTTAACATTGATGGTGTTTTGTTTAATAAATAGCGTATCTAGAGAATTAGCTAAGACATATCGGATCCAAAGGGGGAGGATGGGGAGGGGGATGTTCAAACGTGCTATAAAAAGTTTATAAAGATGATATAGAACGTTCTATAAATAGTTTATAAAGAAACAGTGATGTTCTGTTTAAAATATCAATTGATGTCCTGTTAAGTAATTAGTGATGTTTTGTTAAACAATTGGTGGTGTTTTGTTTAATAAATAGCGTATCTAGAGAATTAGTGATGTTAAGCTAAGACATATCGGATCCAAAAGGTTACGGGTTCGATTCCCATCATGGGTGATTATATCCCCGAAATTGGTGATTATTTCATATATATTGAGGCTTGGAGAGTATTTGATTAATTATTGATTATAAATTTGTTGAACGATTGTAATTGTAATAAAATATCTCAACCAAACGAAAAAAAGAAAAAAAAATAAAAGAAAAAGAATTGGTGATATTATGTTAAAGAATTAGTGATGTTTTGTTATGATTTTTTTTAAACGACAAATTTTAACCTACCGTACCCTACTCTATTCTTATACCTACGTTATAACTACAAATACACCTTATAAACCAACCTTATGACTCCAAATAAATCCATACCACATTATACCTCCGCCGAGGTTCGAAAGCCCCACCTCTCCTATACTACTCCAACACTTTTACCACTCGCCACCCTTATCACTCCAATAATTAGTGATGTTGAAAGAATAGTTTTTTTTATTTGAAACAACAAATCTAATTACAGTAGTCATATCTATATACAACTTTATAACTTCAATACATCCATACCAACATTATAGCTCATATCCACCTAATGTCTCCGCCGGGGTTTGAACCCCAATCCCTCATTTGCTATTCCAACTTCCTTACCACTCGACCATAACTCCCGATGTTAAAGGAACATTGATGTTTTTTTACAAAATTAGTGGTGTTTTTTAATTTTATTTTAAGAATTAGTGATGTTTTGTTAAAGAATTAGTGTTGTTAAATGATTAGTGATGTTCTGTTAAATAAATACGTGTGTTCTGTTAAAGAATTACTGGTGTTTGGTTAAAAATTAGTGATATTTGTTAAAAAAAATCTCTGATACTTTTGTTAAATAATTAGTGATGTTCTGTTAAAAGAATTAGTATTGTCAAAGGATTAGTGGTGTTCTGTTTTATTAAAAAAATTAGTAATATTTGTTAAAGAATCATTGATACTTTTGTTAAATAATTAGGGTTGGTTGTTAAAGAATCACGAACGATGTTCCGTAAAAGATGTAGTGATATTTTGTTAAAGAATAAATGTTGTTAAAGAACTGATGATGTTTGGTAAAGAATAATTGATGTTTTGTATTTTTTTTTTTTTTTAAATAGTGATGTTTGGGTAAATACTTTACATTTGCTGAAATTCGTCAAATGAACTCAAAATGAATCTAGGGATTAAATTAACGCGAATAATGCTTGAATCAACTCTAATGGAGGAGAATTAACATTTATGTATCTTTCAACAACTCAATTAGTCAAGAATCGAAACAAAAGTTACGTCCAAGCTTTATTTATTTTATAGGTTTCGACGTTCCAACTAAGAATGATTTTGTTTCTTTATAACTCTAAAATGACTTCGATATATTCTCTAAACAATTTTGTGAATAATGCTTAATTTATATATTTTTTAATATTACATAACTTTATATTATCTACTGAAATAACCTATGTCGTGGCAACGCCACGGGTTAGGACCAGTAAGTATATTAAGTAAGATTATGTATCAAGTAACTTAAGAAATTGATGCTTTACCATTAACTTATGAAATGTTGTCAACGATGGATTCATTTAACACGTATTCAAGTTTTTTCTTTCATTACTGTGCATAAACTGTGCATAAATGTACAGATGGATTCAACTAATCCACATGGCAGCTTTGGTGGCAAAAAGAAGGTTATACTTTTTGGGATGTGAATTTTAGGTTTTGGATCGGATTCGAATCAATTCATTATTGATTTAGATCATAAATGACTTGGATCCTATATGAGTCAATTTATTTGGTTCTAAAATGGTTCCAGATCCGAGTCCGGATCCGAATCGGAACCACTTCGGATCCAATATTGACTCACTTTTGATCCAAAATTATTTTGTACCCAACTTACTACATATTAATATTACATATGGAATTTAAATGACCTCAAAACCACACACATGTTATACTAATATAAGTTTAAATCAGTCTCTGTTTACGTCTTTTTTAAAAGAAATTGTTTCAATATGAGTCATTTGGTGGATCCAAACAAGTCATTTAGTAGCTCATGGATCCGAATGGTTCCGGATCAGTTTTGACTCGAGTCAATTTTAAAATGGTTCTAACTTGGTTTGGATCCATTGAATCAGAATCGGATCCGAATCGAGTTTTTAAGTCAGAATATTGACATCCCTAGTTATACTAGAAAATAATTTTTACATAAGGCTAGAATGTAATCTAGCCTAGTTGTAATCTAGCCTAGTCAGAATATTTTGACAATTCATTCATAGATTTGCTTGATTACTTTCTCATAGTACTCAACATATGGAATCTTTTCAACTTATCAGTGCCAATGTAGGAAATTTCAATCTATAAACAGAAAGCCAACATCATGAGCAACCAAGATTAGACTAAAAAACCGACCTTTGAGCCAAAACCACATACAATTTTCACAGGGCAATAGGTTCTGTGAGACTACTTCAATGCCTCGGTTCTAGTAGAACGCAGTACTAACTCGTTTCTTGAATTTTCGTGCTGTTACATTATACCTCTGTGTTGTGTTTGTTACAATATCAACTGATCAACACATGTATTAATCTTATCTTTACATGTTTAACCTAAGTACATCAGTTTAGCAACTAGCAACCTGATCATATTGGATTGATATTTCAACAGGTGAATCAGAACCAAAATCGGTTCTTGATGTGCATGGCGAATTAGATGGCAAAGACAAACAGATTTCAGTAGGCCTGCATTCTGGCAATTTCATCAATTGCTCCTCTGGATTCAGAAACAACTGAACCACTTTTCTCATTTTAGGCCTATAAACTGGATCGGGATGCGAACAGGCTAATCCTACCAACAAACATCTCTGTGCTTGTTCCTCATCAAACTCCCCTCCTAGCTTCCGATCCACACATGACAATACCAAGCCCTTTTCGTGCAGACTCCATACTTCATCCACCAGACTAGAGTCATCCATCACACCTTTCGATCTCTTGCCACATACTAGCTCAAGAACAACCATTCCGAAGCTATAGACATCTGACTCTGGGGTAGCTCTTCCTGTATAACTAACTTCTGGAGCCAGGTACCCTAATGTACCTGCTACCATTGTTGAAACAAAAGCATTGTTCTGGAGTAATCTCGCGAGCCCGAAGTCACCAAGATGAGCATTGTAGTCAGAATCCAACATCACGTTGTTTGGCTTCACGTCACGATGTACAACAGTATTGCCACATTCTTCATGTAGGTAAAGTAGCACTGATGCCAATCCTGAGAGGATTTTATGCCTAGTCTGCCAGTTGAGGATCTCTTTCTTGCCAATGTATCGGTCAAGACTTCCGTTAGGCATGTAATCATACACTAGAAGCAGTTCTTGTTTATAATGGCACCAGCCTTGTAGTTGCAACAAGTTCTTGTGCCTGAGGCGCCCAATCGTGCATATTTCAGCTAAAAATTCCCTTTCACCTGAAATTCATCCATAAACATTAGAAATGTTCCACTAATTGATCACAAAATCGAAACAATAAGGACTTTCTAAGTGGATGTACCTTGATTAGATGTTGCATGGATCTTTTTTACAGCTATATTCGTCTCCTGATCAGACAGGACTCCTTTATAAACACATCCAAACCCTCCAGAACCAAGTAGGAGATCTTTACTAAATTTCCCTGTGGCTTTTGAAAGCTCTTTGTAACTGTAGAACTTTGGAGCATTGACTGCATCTTTTGTTAGCATTGCAATGTCGTCTCTCTTGCCAGTCGTCGCCTCTATTCTCCTTCGCGCTAAAATACAAAATACAGTTCCTACACCTACAAAAACCATGACAGGAATAGCTATCTCCAATGCCTTTCTAGTCTTATTTTCCCCAACCCCCAGATTTAGGGTGCCTTCTGGCAAATCATATAGAGTAAAGTTCCAGCCCAAAACTTGATGGACCTCTGGGAAATGGCCAATGGAGCCAGTAAAACCAACATAAGCTTGTCGCGGAACTGTATCTTGCATGAGTATCTTCTGGCTCAGGATGTTCACTAACACTTCACCAGCATATGCAGCAAAAATATTGAGCATCTTTCGAACTCCATCATAATCGATGTTGATGGTTATATTTCTACCACTTTTCAAATTAATCCCAAAGTCACTCAGGCTTCTTACAGCAACAGGGTATTCAATGCTGGTGGTAACAATGGCAATATGGTTCCCATCTATTTCCCGTGCATTTTTGTACGTGTCCAACACCACCGCTAGTTGATGAATCACGCCACCTGCATGATCAAGGTACATTAATATCCAGGCAATCTAGCCTATTAGCATCAGACTGTTTGGAATACAGGTAAAGGAACTCAGTTAGGTATAGAAATCGACGTATTAATCTGCTAGAAAATGTAAAATACTGACCTTCAGTAGAAGGATCCAAGACTCCTATGAATGAGCCATAACTTTGAGGTGGTGATGGCCTATTATCTTGTGCAATGACAAACGCCATTCCGTCACCAGACACAGACGAATTTGACAGAATCCTGATAGTGAATGTGGTAGAAAAGGACGCTGGCCATACGCGCACAGGGTACCCGTACAGAACTCTTCCCATCACACTTGTAGTATTCTCCTGTGACTCCTCAGGGGTGATGTTAAGAGTCCCATTTCCTGCATTCACTGATCCCCAACATATCAAATTGTTGCCACTGTCACAACTTGCAGAACCAAATGATGTAAAAGAGAAATTTCGAGATTCAACAAGAGTAGGGTAAGTGTGATGGATCAACAGAATAGTTAGTAGTATTAACATTCTTGTATATACAAAAGTATCAAAAGCCACCCCCAGTGGCCATATATAACTTTGGGAACAAATCAACAAAAGATACAATATTTCAGCTATGTACTGAACCTTATGATGTCCAGTCTTAGCTGATACAACATCAAACATTGATTCGTGAAGTCGGACTTTGTACGAATATGATTAGATTTGTAAATTACATGTAACCAAGAGATTCCATATGTTGATGCTTTCTTCCATTGTAGCATTAGGTACAAAATCAAGAATAAACTGTGATGAAAGTCTTTGTCTTATACTCCTCAGTAATGATAATAACAGAGCCAGGGATAAGAAAGCTCCATCCAAACTAGAGTTCAGAAACGGAATCTGCTACTCCTATCAATCAAGAACACAGATACAAAGTCTTCAGAAATACGATCTTCTCTAAAGTTAAACGAAAGAAATCTTCATCTACTCAAGAACAAGTATTATGTTAGACCGTTTACGTACCAAAGTAGATAAGATTTGGACCTCATAGGTATTATTGGACATTACAGTCTTACAGATATAAATTTTTCCCATTTAAACTATACTTAATATTATTAACAAAATGAATTACACTGTAATCAAAACATCAACTGTCACTTACCTCTGTAAGTTTCCGGATTAGAGCATTAATGGAGATTGTTAGCCAAAATAAATCAAACAAGTGGTGTACGGTGACTCAATTGTATGTAGACAAAAGATGAGGAGCACCACAGCCGAACCGCCGTTGCTGGGTTTCAACTCCGCCCGCACAATTCCGGCTATAATATCGCCGCCGATCAAACCTGTACAGAGAAAGCAGCCCTCACCCGTCCGAGCTGTTGCTTCCACTTCGCCACTTGGAAGGCGAGAGCTCGTGCTCCTGGCGACAACGCCGTTTCTATTGTCTTATCCCAGTTCTGCCGCTGCTGCTGTTGAGTGAGTCTCTAATGCATAAAAAAGCTTCTTTTTTATCTTTCATTTTATTTTGAGAGTTCAATTATTGCTTATTGATAACATTCTTGATCAAATAGATTGCTATGAATTTGAAATCAAGTATTTTTATATTGTGTTCTCTATACTACAACATGAGACTTCCAAGATTAGCCAATTGTGTTCATCCTGGAGAGTATGAGGCCCAGCGTTTCTCCGATTTTCGGTTTCTTTTGAGTATATAGCTTAAGATAAGCTTGCAGTCCTTAAAAATGCTTGTCACTTAGAGCATTCATATCCATGCCCCTATGTATTTTGGGTTAGGTCACAGAATTGGGTTGTAATATTGAAATTTAGGGGGTAAGTTTAGCTTTCTTATCCATAGGGACCATAACCCATCCCCATTTATCCACCCTGTTTCCAATTTTTTCTTAATTGGAAAAAGAGATTGAGTTTTGTTGGATGTCCACTTCATCGTAACGTAATTTCTTTCATTTGAATGTCTACTCACTTGTGGTTGTCTTTTTGGATCATGGTTGATACTTCCTCCGTCCCAAAGCAAAATAGAATAGGGACATTTGACTTATGGCGGCTCCATTTCGGTTTACTTGTTGGTCTTTGCTGGGATTGAAGTCCATGTTCCATTGTAAATTGTTATAGGTCTTATAAGTGGCTTATTGCTAAACTTACATGACTATGTATTCAATGAGAACTAATTAAAAATCAGTGAGAAAAACATATAGCATGTTGCCTCTTATTAATATAGGAGGCATGTGTTGTCCAGAAAAAAATAGTTACATGTGTAAAACTTCTGTATTGTGTATTTAGCTAATATATGTTTCTCCAGTGAAATGACTGTCATAAAGGAAGAGATCGGGAAGGTTATAACCAAGATCAAAGCTGCTGGTTTTCTACGTTTAGTTTTTCATGATGCTGGAACTTTTGACCAGGGTAGTGAAACAGGTATCACACCAATTATCTCCACCTTCAACCATGCTTTCCTTGCTTCCCCTGCTTAAGATTGAAGTGTTTGTAGTTGTGGAAATATAACCATGCCTATTGGTGTAAAGTGAATTTAAAAGAACGCTGTTGCGTTTGCTGGAGTTTGAACTCCCAAAATTAGAAATTGAAACTTCCAACTTGATTGAGTTTAGTTAGCACTTATGGGTGGCTATTGGGTTAGGCATGGCTTGATAATTGGCATTGACCCTTGAGGTTTAGGAATTGATATGGGCTAGACTTGTGAGGTTTTGGGTTGGTCACAGTTGGTGTTTTCTACAATATAATCTGCCTTCAGGCGGCTTCGGGTCGTTTCTCCACCAATGTTACACTTTACTACTTCTTTTAGCTTGTTTTGGAACATAGAAAAGAAAACCCACCTTTTCTTATTTCTGACTCGTCTTTAGTCTATGAAGAAATCACATCGTCATTTCAAGTCAGAAGAAAGGAAGTTCAGTAAAATGCTATGTTCGAAAATTGCTTGACTCAGATTCTTACATTTACGCTTTAGTCGTGACTAAAATCTTGCGTCCACTTTTTTGTTTTCTCCTGGTTAGGAACTTAGGATTCCATTAATCCATTCAGTTCGCTTTCTATTTACCTTCTCTTTTTTATTCTCACCTTTTTTTTTTAATCTAATCTCACTTTATTGTTTTAGGTGGTATGAATGGATCTATTGTTTATGAACTTGACAGACCTGAAAACACAGGTCTTGCAAAGTCAGTTAAGGTATGGTTCCTGTCTTTTGCATATATCTGTCTTTCAGTTTTTCTCAATATAGGCTCCCTCTATCTTGATATCTTTCTATGCATCCGTAAGAGTAGTAAGAGTATGTTTGGCTTGTCTTTGATTCTTCATGACTTCAAACCTGCACTCTTGCATGAAACCCAATCTTCAATCCTCTAAATCTATGCATTCTTTTCTAGATTCTGCAAAAGGTAAAAAATAACGTGGATGCCGTATTTCCAGGTATTATTGCCTACAGAACCCTTAGAAATTAAAACTTCTGCTTATGGTATACAGTGTGTAACATGTATCTGTTGGTCTACCTGTCAGTATCCTGGGCAGATTTGATAGCTGTGGCAGGAGCAGAAGCTGTTTCAATATGTAGAGGTCCGAACATCCCAGTTAGATTGGGAAGAATAGATGCTACGTAAGATGCTACACTATATCATCTCTCTCGATATTCATGTAATTTCCTAATCCAAGTCATTGTTTCAATACACACCAACACACACTAAACACAATATATAATACTAAATCTGTAATATTTGCTCTCACCATTATAAGAGGTGATACTCCCTCTGTCCCGGCACATTGACTATATTATGATTAGCTATGTAACTTGTCTCTTGATGTTACTGGTCTTAGACATATTTCAATTTAAAAAAGTCATCCTTATAGCTCGTTAGCTGTATTTTACCAAGTGGTTTTAAGATGTAGTAAGTTCCTGGTGTAGGTTAATTGCTTATATGTGTGTTTATTATTCAAATGATTTGTTCTAAAATATATGATCTTGTGACACTTAGAATCCCTGATCCTGAAGGGAGATTACCTGAAGAATCGCTTGTTGCTGCAGCCATGAGGGATAATTTCCAAAAGAAAGGCTTCACGTGAGTATGAGTATTAGTTGATGTACATAGCTTCAAATTTCTTACTGTGATAGGATTTACAGAATAAGAATCCATTTTTACTTTATATATTCTGGTAGTGAATTGGGGACTGGAAATCATAGAACAAATGGACTATATATTTCATTGCACAAATTCCCGCTGACCTTTTAGTACTCTTCATGCTTGTACCTCTGAGAACTTGAATCAATCTTTGATTTGTATGACTTGCATCCAAAGTGACTTCGAAGTTTAAATTCAGAAAAACATGAATTCGAGGGCATCATGGCAGGTTTTCTCTAATCAAAGTGTTGACATATACCTGACAATTGAAAAAAGGTTCCTTACTGAACTCTAACATGAAATAATTCAGGATAATTGATGATATTCTTAATGTTTAAATATTACTCTTTATCTATTAGGATCTCTTCATCCCACATGGTACTGTTATTAAGTGCGAGTTTGTTGTATGAACAATAGCAGCTGTTTTCCTACTTCCATACCATTTAACCTCATTTCGTAGATAGTCAATAATACTTGCATTTTGCACTTCCCTATTATGTGCTGAAATCTGTTTTCCTCTTTATACAAATTGTTGGATTAAATCTACAATATCATATCATCTACAGAACCCAGGAACTTGTGGCATTATCAGGAGCTCATACTATAGGTGGCAAAGGTTTTGGACTTCCAACTGTATTTGACAACTCATATTACAAAATCCTTCTCGAGAAGCCATGGTCGTCTACAGGTAAATTTTACTTTTTCTTATCTGATTGTTTGTTTAGATTCAAGTAGCTGTAAACTTCAGCAGACTGGTGATTTTATAAGAAAGTCGGAAGTTTTGCCAAATGTTCTAGTATTCTCCAAGCACTACCTCCTCACCTGTTGTTTTATTTATTCAACTTCACCGGGATATTGTTTGTCAAACATGCAGGTGGTAGTATGTCTAGCATGATTGGCCTCCCCTCAGATCGTGCTCTTGTTGAAGATGATGAATGCATGAGGTGATATTTATCTAATTGCTTATTTATTCATAGTTTCATCATGGTAAATTTAATGTGGTTGAAATAGGATTTCGTGTGATTAACAAGAAGCTATCTAGTTTGTCTTGGATGACAATAATAACTAAATACTCAAGTGCACATACTACATGAGTAGTTCTTAGCACTTTAGGTAATGGTCTCCCATATCTCTCTCAGAATTCGAACTACTGTAATTGGCATTGATTTGTAACAACAAATCATTTTTTGAGCAAGAGTTTGGGTATCCGACTTCATGTTTGGGATTTCTGATATCTTAGGACAGCAGGTTGTTAAATTTATGGCGCGGTTTTGATGCACAGGTGGATCTCAAAGTATGCAGGTGATCAGGACATGTTTTTCAAAGATTTTACGAATGCATATGTTAAGCTTGTGAACAGTGGTGCGAAGTGGAAAAGATAGGTAAAGGTAATCGTAATTGCCATACAATTAACATCCCAATTCATTTCATAAATTTCACATGTATAAATGGTTGTTGGATACTAAAGAATCTTGTGTTAGATGGCAGCACAATATCTGGACTCCGCATCATACGTGCTTTAGTATCTGGGAAGATGACTAGCCCAGGAAGCGTAGGAATCTCAGGAAGAACAGTCACAGAGATGAGGTAACTAAAGAGATGTTGGCTGAACAGTCTCACTGGAGTATATTGACCAATTTTCATCAGCGATAGCGTTAACTCTTCTTGCATTCAAGATTTTGAGGGCGAGGCAGAAAAAAGTATATATTGTATGTAGATCTGCTTCTTCCTTTCGAAATGTTTTACCACTTATGCAGAGGTTGTCTACTTATTCTAGTTTCACTCTCGTTCTCTGATGCTTGCTGATAAAAAAACTGTGTTCAGCATCGGTTGTCAAGGTATAAATCATCCTGCGAACAGTACATGAATAGAATTTAACAATACAAATAACAATTTTTTATTGCTATCCTTTGGCCTAACTTGCCCGTACTTTCGACTGCATTGCTCAAAATTTCGCGTTCTCAAAAACCATGTATGAAACCTGCAATTTGATTTTGCAGCACACATGTGGCCTCTGATTCAGGATTCCAAACATGAAAAACATGCGATTCGCCCTTGGTCTCGACAAAACTCACCCCCATCCTCAAACCTTTCCCTTCCAGAAACTGAGCATACCTCACCCCCCTCTCTTTCAGAAAGTCCTTTTCTGCAACAAACACCAGAACCCCTGGAAACAGTCTCCAATCCTCAAAATCCCCTTTCTCAAAATTACAACCATAAAAATCGCGATCCGATCCTTCAGGCAAGCTTAGGTTCCAAAACATGTCATTCATAGCCACCTCCTCCACAAATTCCTCTTCCGTCTCCAATTCCGTGCGAACCTCACTCCCGAAATACGGATGAATCAGCACAATCCCTTTTATTTCAGTTTCATTCAACTCCTTCACTGCATTGATAGCAACCTGATGAGCAATATTGCCTCCAGCACTATCACCACAGAGGAAAACACTCGATAGATCCGCATGCCTGAGCCACTCATCCGAGTCACCACCTCGCAGTGCCCATTCTAGGGCCGTGAAACAGTCCTCGTAAGCAATCGGGAGCTTGTTCTCCGGAGCAAGACGATAATCAACTGTTTAGCAAATGGTTAAAATAGTAGCTAGAAAGTGTAACACATTAATTTGTTTAGATCACCTTAAATTCACGTTCGTTCAGTTCACTTCATGTTTACGCAGTTAAAGTTATTCTTCAAATACGTTCAGTTCAGGTCATATATTTTCATACGAAATGAACATAACCTTAACCCGCATATACCTGAAACAATGATTATGTTTGCGATAGCGGATAGATCACCGAGGAAAGCATGGTAACCGAGCCAAGTGGTGGAGCCGATGCAGAAGCCGCCGCCGTGGAAATAGAGCAGGAGTGGAAGTGGTGATGATGATTCAATTTGGGGGAGGAAGATTCTGGCGGTAATTGATTTTGAATAATCGACTATTACGTCTTTGGATTTGTACCTGTAAATCGTGTCTTGGTGGTATTCGTCGGGTGATGGAGTAGCGACTTTGTGGGAAACGCGTTTTACAGTGTTGTTGGAGTATACTTGGATGAAACCTGGTGCTTCAGCAATTACTGTTGTGGACATTTTTGCTACTTAAACTGATCTGCTTTGTGTAGTTTTGTAATTGGAAACGGCAAAATTTTATTAATCTGATATGTAATCATTCGTTTAAATAAGGTGTTATTGATTTGATAGATGTAGAAGTTTCGGGTTTGTTCATATTTTGGTGATGAGTAGATATGACATGTAAATGTGGTTTTGGTTTTGTTGATAGGGTTTTGGTGATGAATAGGATACATGGCTTCATACACAAATACATGGATTCTTCTATGATACAGGTAAATGAATTCGTTTTCCATAATAATAAGTCACAATTAGAAAATATATATAGTACTACATGCGTTTATCTCACACGAACATTACTTTTGATAGAATGAACATGATTATTAATATAACGCCTCAAAACTTCAAATAATTTGAATTGGATGAAAACAATAACTCTATCGCACTGGATTACTTTTAGGATGGGTGACCTTCTGGGAAGTTTCTTAATTCACACACGAATGAGCATAAAGTACGAAAATTAATACAGTGTTGGTTTGTGGTACTAGCATATCAGTTGGTGAGCAACCCACGAGTAATCAATCCGACCCAAAGAGAAACTTCCATAAAGCTTAAATCTGCATCAGGCTGATTAACAATAAAACGATGTGAATAACAATATTTACTTTGCACACCAGATGTCGCTTTGGCCGAGTGGTTAAGGCGTGTGCCTGCTAAGTACATGGGGTTTCCCCGCGAGAGTTCGAATCTCTCAGGCGACGGATTTTTTTTTTTGTTTTTCAACATTTACAAAATTTGGCCAGGATGCATATATAGTTCTGTAAATTTCGACATCGTGTATCTCCAATTGCCTCACTGATACATACCCCGAAATATTTGTGCGTTATATTCACACACCCTGAACATGGAGGAGTGCAATTTCTGCATTTGGTTTAGCGAGGACTAGGACTGACTGGGTAACGATTGAGAAATTGATAGAGGAAATGACAGTGTGTGTCATTGAATAAATTGAGTAAAGACAGACTCAGTGATTTACTCTAGTCTAATTCCCTGTATAAATAGAGGGAAGGAAAGAACTAGAAAATGAATAACTAACTGAACGTACAAGCAGGAAAGCTAAATGTACAACTCTAACCCTAACTATGTACAACTTGTGAAACCGAAGGTACAACAATCTCATCCTTCTATACTTGGATTTGGTTGTTTACAGACTGGAAATTCTGAATAGTATTTACAGAATTTGGCCAGGATATACATATACATATAGTTCTGTAAAATTCGACATCTTGTATCCCATTGCTCATGACACGTACCCCCGGAGTATGTTATGCGTTGCATTCACAGACTTGGAACATGGCGGAGGAGTGCAATTTCTCTGATTAGTTTAGCGAAGATAGGTCTACGGGGAGTCGGGTATCCCTTCCTCAAGAGTTCCTGTGCTAGGAAGTCGGAACTTGATCAGGAACCGTAACTTATGTCATGCTTGGAAGTGGTGTGTCATCGCACCCCTTCCCACTGTCGTACTGAGAATGAGTTATAGAGGCTCAAATTCAATTGTCCTAGATGCAGAAATGCATTCATTGATATTTACAGCAAAAAAATTATTGGAGAGTGAAAAGACCCGCCCAAATTTTGCACTAGTCTAGAATCGCACCTGTTGGGTTCAAAATTCGAAAATGGTTCAGAAATCTTATAAATATTCACAGTTTACACAGAACCTTCACTGCGAATCAAAGTCAGTATCTCATACATCCGTTCCATACTCCCATTCCATATCTTCAGATTGCATTGCACCCTCACAAATCACTTCCGTCCACCATGAAGAAGCAGAGCAGTTCATTGATAACCAATGGAGAGTCAGATGCCACACGAGAATCTGGAGGCGATGATCATGATCTGTGCTTCATTTCCATGATACCGGCGGCTCTTTTACTTGACATTCTCTGCAGACTTCCAGTCCAGACTATCATGCGCTGTAAGTGTGTGTGTACTGACTGGAAAAAGCAACTATCGGAGCCTAGTTTCTCTGATTTGTATGCTCAGAATTCCAGGTTTATGCGTGTGGTGTGTTTTTATCCAGCGCCTAATTGGATGAAAAGACCGTACTTGCTTGAGATATCTGCAGATAATGGCGACTCTACTCTTACACTAATAGACATGAATTTGACTGATGGGGTGAATGACGGTTCTCGTTATAACCCAATTGGTTATTCCAATGGATTTATCTGTTCAGAATATGGCGCCAGTACTGTTTCTCTTCGTGTGTATAATCCGGTGATGGGAGGAAGGTTTATTGAGCTTCCTGCTTATGATACTGAACGCCTAGCCAGTAAAGGGTATCACATGATGGCGACATGCTATTTCGGGTATAATCCTGTTGGCAATAACTATAAGGTGCTTAGAGCTGAGTTTACGGCCAACGATAACTCTAATTACTACTTCGAGGAGTGTGAGATTATTACTGTCGGAGTTGATGACCGTTGGAGAAGTTTGCCTATCCAAATTCCGGATCCTGATCTCACCCTGAGAATGATCGACTTCAACGGGGTGTTCAACTGGATTCCTCGTACGGAATCCCCTCAAGCTATTTCTACATTCAATCTGGCCGACGAAACATTGGGCCAACTGCAGGGCCCTCCAAACATAGATTTGAATATCATTCTAATGCATCTGAGAATAGTTAATAACAAGTTTAGTCTGGTTCATTACCCGGAAGGAGTGGCATGGCGTGTGATTAACGTGTGGACAATGAATAACTATGGTGTCGCGGAATCATGGACTAGATCTGTGATTAGACTGAGTTGGGCCCCAGACGAACTTATGGGATCTCGTTTCACCCCCGTTCTGGAACAAGACGATGGAGAGATTTTGTTCAGGAGTACTGATAAGAGCTTAGTCTCCTTTCATCCTAACGTGAAGAATGTTTATAAATTTCACACTCGGACTGTTTCCCCTCCGATGATAAGGTCGAAATGGCAGTTTGTTCCAAACTTCCACCAGGGAGTGGAGGATTTGATGGAAGATTGACAGGGGATGTAAGGGCTACAAGAATGATATACAGTATACTCCTCCAGATTCCTCAGCAAGCTGCAGAGGTTTGAGTTCCTAGCTAGTTTGCTGGGATTGCTCCATTGTTATAAACAGAATGTCCAACCTATTATGTAATTTATCATATTTATGTTCCTTTTCTTCCTTTGTATTTTCTGCAATTTGAATTCTGTATAAGTTGAAAGAAAGCTATGTTTGGAGTTGAGTTATGATATTTAAATGAAATTATTGTGGGAATTTTTTTTTTTTTTTGATGTATTACAAAGTTACATTGACTGTTTAAGTATATTCAGATTGTTAAGTTCAATTTGAGTACATTAAAAATAGAACTAATAAATCAAATTATTATCCTTCATTCATTTCCAACAATCATAAAAATTAAATCAGACATGGAAAACAAAATTATGCAAAGTTCAAATAAAATAATCCATGAAATGTATATTATTGTAAAAGAAAATTTAATTAAAACCTATTTTTCATTTTTCATTAATTTTTTTTAAAAAGTATAAAATATTAATCTAAACAAGGGTATATGCCATAATGGAGGAGTGCAATTTCTCTAATCTAAACAAGGGTATATGACACGTACACGATCACTGATAGGAAACTCTCTTCTGTGAGATTCCACATCTTGTATCCAATTGCCTCATGACACGTACACCGAGTATGTTGTGTGTTGCATTGACAGACCTGGAACATGGAGGAGTGCAATTTCTCTAATTGGATTATCAAGATATCTCGAAAAATATTGTCTAGACCAGGTATATGTATTAATATTAGACCTTGTAATTGGAAATGATTCATATCAATTACTTGATGAGTGTGTCTCACATATGGAGTATTCTCCATCATAATGTTTACGCATCAATGGAATACTTTTTAGACTGTAATTTTCCGGATAGGTTCATGGGGCTCCCTTTCTCAAGAGTCCCTGTGCTCGGAAGTCGGAACTTGATCAGGAACCATGTAACTTATGTTATGCTTTGAAGTGGGGTGTCATCACACCCCTTCCAGAAATGCCTCCATTGATATTTACAGAAAAATATTAACCGGAGAGTAAAAAGACCTGCCAAATTTTGCACTAATCAAGAATTGCAACTATTGGGTTCAAAATTCAAAAATGCTTCAGAAATCTTATAAATATTCACACACATCCTCAACTCTGTACCGTTCTCATCTCATCTGTGTCCTCTTGTTTATCACACCCATCCCATTTCATATCTTCAGATTTTTCTTGCAGCTTCACAAATCGCATTCGCCAACCATGAAGAGGCAGAGAAGTACACTTGATTCTGTCTCCACACGAGGATCTGGAAGCAATGATCTGCTGTGCTTCATTTCCATGCTACCCTGGACTGTTTTACTTGAAATTTTCGCCAGAATTCCAATCCAGTCTATCATGCGTTGTAAATGTGTGTGTACTGATTGGAAAAGGCTACTATCAGAGCATAGTTTCTCTGAATTTTATGCCAAGAGTTCCAGGTTTACACGTATGGTGTGTTTTCCAGGGTATTTGAGGAGCGGCACACCGCTTTTGCTTGAGATATCTGCAGGTAATGGCGACTGTTCTCGTGTATTTATGCCCATTAGTTTGTCTGATTGGGAGAAGAGGTCCTATAGTTATACTGTAGTTGGTTGTTCCAATGGATTCATCTGTTTATCATATCGCGAGGATCTTCTTCGCGTGTATAATCCATTTATGGGAGGAGGTTTTATTGATCTTCCTGCTCATGATTTTGGTCGTAGCCAGTCTGGACTGCTGCTGAAACATCACTTCGGGTATAATCCTATTGGGGATAACTATAAGGTGCTTAGAATTGAGTATAGGCATAAATACATCCCCTCCGATATTGATAAATCTGGGTTCTGTTTTGATGCATGTGAGATTATCACTGTTGGAGTTGATGATAGGTGGAGAAGTTTGCCTATTCGACTGGCAGACTGTGATCAGGATCGGAAAATGGTTGAATTCAACGGTGTGTTCAACTGGATTCCTTGTTCGGAATCCCCTGCAGTTATATCTACATTCGAGCTTGCCGAAGAAAGATTGGGCCAACTTCAGGCTCCACCAAACATAACTTTGAATAGAGAAGAGATGCAACTGAGAATAGTGAATAACATGTTTAGTCTGGTTCATATACACACTATCATATGGAGTGTGATTACTGTGTGGTCAATGAAAAACTATGGAGTCGCGGAATCTTGGACTAAATCTAAGATTTCATTGGGTTGGGTTCCAGGAAAAATGGGAAGTCGTTATACTCCCATTGCAGAACAAGATGATGGAAAGATCTTGTTCAGAAGTGCTGATAAGAATCTAGTATCCTTTCATCCTAAGTATTTGATTCCTAGCGTGAGGAATGTTTATAAGGTTTACACTCAGAATCCGGAGGAGGGGTATCTGAGGGCAAGATGGCAGTTTACTCCGAACTTCTCCTCTCGAGTGGAGGATTATGATGCGAGGTTGCGAGACGAGTGATTAAGGGCAACAAGATGATTTGCTCCTCCAGTTTCCTCAGCAACCTGCAGGTGTTTAAGTTCTAGTTTGGTGGGATTGCTAAATTATTATAAACCGAACCTGTTATGTGTTTTTTATCATATTCAAGCGCGCACTGGTTATTTATTCTGCATTTCGAATCCTTTATAAGTTGAAATTTGAAAGAAGGCTATGTTTTGGAGTAAAAGTTATGATTTATACCCTACCATATCATTCTCCCTGTTGAAGAAAACTCGTCCTCGAGTTTATACCTGGCGAAGATCCGTCAACGGATAAAGCACACACTTATAAACATTGAAAATACATTACTAACAGTAATCATGTCAGCCATGATGAAAAGACATAAGTCTTCTAGTTCATGATAAACAAAGGCATTAATTGCCTAAATTGAGAGCAAGGAAATCATAGGCTTACAAGTTACAAGCTGTATTGTATATTAATCTTATGTTGACAACTCTTTTGCTTTAGAGTACAAGTCATCAGCATGTTGTAGAATCACACCACTTTGCTCTTTAACCGTCTTCCCAGTCTATATCATCCTCATCTTCGGAAGGTTGTGCTTCCATGTTCAAGTCATCAACCTTCAACTGCTTGCTTGCTGGAGGAGCTTCCTCTTCCCATTCAACATCATCTTCAGAATCATCATCATCGCGTTTAGATTTGACGCCAACTTGGCGCACAGTAGATGATCTATGGACTTCACTGGAGGTAGTGGCATTGGTTGATTCCTGCTCCTTTGCAGCTTCTTGTTGACGTTGACGTGCGAGTAGAGCAGCATAATAAGCTTTAGCATATTCATCCTGCAGATTCTTTGCTTTAGCATAATACGTGTATTTCAAGTATTAGCAGAACAAAGTAATCTAATACATATTTCAACTAGAATTAGAAGAACTAATTCATATTCCTAACATATTTAGAAGAATTAACGAGTACTATTAATACCGGTAACATAGTATCAACACAATTGTTATATAGAAAAGAATCTGAAATTCTTCTTTTTTTCCCCTCCAAAAACGAAGAACAAAAACAATACAGAAAGAGTCCAGGTTTTCTTTTCTGTGAACCGAGTGATGAATCTACCCATAGGCTATAGGTTTATGCCGAATCATGAAGAAGCCATATTTTATCTTAAAGAAAAACAGAGCGGGAAGGACTTGCCTGGAAACAAGATAAACGATGGTGTTGATGTATATGGAT
>JAYMSL010001116.1:0-18640 GCA_036897195.1 Plantago coronopus
CCTGCAGTCTTATCTTGGGGATATATTTGTTGGACCGTGAGCACCAATACGGGACAAATATTATCTCAGTGACATCGGGCCAACCCGTGATTCTGCAGCATTTGTTTCTACAAGTTTTCGCATCATCCACTTGACGGATACTCTCCCTAGTGCTACCAAATTTCTAACAAGAAACAAATAGGGAATGGTAGGGATACAAGATTTTGGTTAGATACCTGGGGTCACAATGAAACAAACCTTAAGTCCAAGTTCCCTAGATTATTTGCATTGGAAAGGGAAAAATATTGTAGTATTGCAGAGAGGATGACACAGGAAGGAGAATTGGTGAGTTTCACATGGAGTTGGAGAAGGCAGATTCTGGAAAGGGAGGAACTGTTGCTGCAACAACTTGAGGAAAGCTGCAAGGGACAGAAACTAGACCAAGAAATTGAAGACAATTGGCTATGGGTACAAAATGGGCAGAATTTATATACCACAAAGAATGGTTATTTATTACTCAATTCGTATGAGTTTAGAGATGGCATGGAGGAATGGGCTAAAAGAATTTGGAACAAGTGGACACCATTAAAGATTTCAGCGTTTGTTTGGAAACTTGTACAAGACCGAATTTCGTCAAAAGAAAATCTTGAGAAGCGGGGAATCTATTTTAGTGAGGAAGGGAGGAAATGTCATAATTGTAACGAAGCGATGGAGACGTCATGGCATATCATAGGGGCATGCACATTCGCTGTGGAAGTGTGGCGGAAAATTTGCGGATGGCTTGACGTGCAGATAGTGATAGGGGAGAGTTTTGAGAAATTTTTTAACAATTTTGAGAATAAACATGGAGGAGTTAGAAAGGATCGATGGGCTGCAATTTGGCTATGCACGACTTGGCAAATTTGGATAGCAAGAAATACAACAATCTTCGGAAATAACAAACAATCGACAGATGAGGTGGCGGATAAGGTAAAAATCGCAACATGGTTTTGGTTTAAAAGTAACGGAATTTTGGTGAACTATAATAATTCAACGAGCCGGTTCTTGGAACCAGTCTCGTGTCTATCTTAAGACCAGAGTCTGCTGTTTTCTTGGTTTATTGTGGACAGGTGCAGGTTCATGCAGGCGCGCCAGACAGATAAAGGTGGTATGCAGGCTTAATTCATGCGGCCAGTCAAGTAAAGGTGGTACACATGTAAGCAGACGGAATAGACATCAAGTGAATGGAAAGATTGGTAGCAGGCAGACAGGTAACGGCGGTAAACAGGCGGACAGGCTGCAATTAATACAGGAAAAGGACAAGGCTTATGACAAGATTGTTACAACTCGGTGGACTGGGTGAATAATGCAGAATATTTTATATGATAACTCAGTAAGATTGGTTATGGTTGTATCGGGGAGCGTACGGGCATTAGATTAGTGTAGATTTGTATCAGGTCGAATTATGTAATTGCCCAGGATCGGGAAGTTGAAGGGTAGAATGTATTAGATCATATTAATGTAATGGTTGAGGAGAATCTTTGGATTTCTAATGATTGATCGTACTCTTTTTTCCTTTGGGGGGTTTTGTCCCGATTGGGTTTTCTCCTCAAAGGTTTTTAAGGAGGCGATAATCATTAGGGTCGTTAAATCCAAGATTAAGGAGGAGGGAGCCGGGATGAGAGGTATTGGTGATAATCTGTGGGCTAGGCAGTTAATGCAAAACCCACACTTGTACATATTTATAGTAGCAATAAAAAATTTTGCCGTTTCAAAAAAAAACAAAAAAGTGACGATGTACAATTTTAATACTAATAAACATCGTTTAATATATGCCAGTTAAGATACTCAAATCTAATTTTTTTTGCCGGAAATCACATAACACACCGAAATTTCCAATTTTCAGATTTTTAAAATTGCAAACTGAGCGTAAACATCTTGAAAACTTTACTTTTAACCCATATTTATATATTTTTACAAGAATATCCAAAAAACATTTAACAAATTTCAATTTAACCCTTAATGAAAATAAAAAGATAAATTATAAGTTATAATTTGACTTAATTAATTATTTTCTATTCAAAATATGAAATAGCAAATAGTAAAAACTAAAATTAATTCAATAAGTCCAAAAAACTTTATAAAAAATCTAAATAATTCAAAACATTTTCAAAATTTGGGAAATCTCATGAGAGACGGACTTATTCAGGCATCGAGAAACATTATTACATATAAATATGAAATCCGGTATAGAGAAGACCATTAACATTATAACAAAACTCATTTATATATTTTTTTCGATAATCAATCTGCCTTTTCAAGGTTAAAAAAAATATCTCTCACGTGTTTTTGTGATTTCAAAATCTTAGAAAAATAATAAAAATGAATATTTGAATTATTTTTTTTTTTATAGTACAACTTGAAATAAAATAAACTTATAATATAGATCAAATAAAATAAAAAGAAAATTTCCACGGAAGCTCCATAAATCCATGGAAGCATGGAGCTTCCATGGGAGGAAGTGAAGCTCTGGAGCTTCCACCACCCAGGGGAGCTCCAAGCTCGAGCTCGAGCAGCTTCCATGGAAGCTTTTTATTAAAAAAAAATTAAAGGAAAAAATGTTGTAATTATTGTAATTTGCGAATTGAATGTAAAATTTAAGTAATTTAGGTTTTAATAGAAGTTTTTAAAATTATTGTGTGTGTTATTGTAAAATTAATTTAAAAATAAAGGTTAAAGTTAAAAGGTTTTGAAATGTTTGGGACTGTTTCGCAAATTAATCAGAAAATTCAAAATTCCGGCTATATATAGGATTTCCGACAAAAAATTGACCGGAATACGTTAGTTGGCATTAGACGGTGTTTACTAGTATTAAAATTGTAGACTGCCACTTTAAGTACCAAAATCGGAAATGTCTCAAAAATAGATTTTACTCTTACTAGTTACAACCCGTGGTGTTGCCACGGCCTGGATTTATTTTATTATAAACATAATAATATATTACAAACTCATGGGGAAAGTTACATGGATTATAGAAAAGATAACAATGAAAACTTAAGGCAGGTACAATATTTCACAATTGTGACCATTGCACGCCGTTATCATATAGATAAGTGACGAAGATAACATGACAATCAAGCATCTCATCATTAATTAGTTTCTGGAGATGTGTATGAGCCCCACTACATGCACGTCGATCGCCCGAGCCTCTCCAGATGGGATTAGTTGTGTACTGGGATCGAGCAACCATCCACACCGTTTGACGTGTTTGGGATGGTTGCTTTTTGATATCCTTTGTAAATATCCGACTAATAATCGATCAAGACCCTATTCCTTTGGGCTCGATGCATACTGTAGATCATGCACATATCATTGTTATGATGTTTTCCTTTTTGACCTGCAAATGCATTGATGGAATTGATCTCTTTTTATATAATTTGTAACTCATTGATCTCGATCAACGTGGTACGCTGGGTATAACATGCCTTATTTTATGCCTTGTTTATAATGTGTACATCTATGTTTTCCTCAAATTTTTACTATATGTTCTAGATATTAATTGATTTATACATAACACCATATACCATCTCAGCTTATCTCAACTTTCGGTTAATTTTGCCGTAATTTTTAAAAGTTTCGAGTGGAATTTGCTTAAAATGATTATTTAATTTTATTATTCTACAATTTTCTACAATCACAAGTAATCTTTTAGGACCATGACATAAGGAAATGAAAAGTTGACATTGTGAACCGAAATGATTACGAGTGACATTTAAGATAGACCACTATTATTGATTTTTTTAAGAAAAGATCACGTGTTTTATTTTGTAAAATACCATGTTAATTTTTAGCTGATGGAAGATTCGTGGATGATATTTGGAAAACCAGAAAGCAAGTACTTTTCTAGTTTTCTTCAATCTACAATTCTTGATATAATTAAACACAATGAGACATGCAGGAAACCGCAATTAGACTCTTGCTTAATTATGACTTAATTAGTTCCTGCTTGCAAAATTTAAAGTGGTACAAATATGAAGTTTAACAAAGCACAATTTCTTCCATATAAGTCTGCATTTATTGATACAAAATAACAATCAGCCGTTCATCATCATCGATCCATGTTCTTATTACTTCTTAAGACGTCCTTCACAGCCTGCAAAACACAGTAATTAATTAATTGAATTAACATGCATGCAGCATGCCTTAAACACATAACTACAAAAAAAATCAGCATATTGATGTCTCACATATATAACAGCAAATATCACAACTTACTGGTCGAATTCGACTTTGATTTTTCCAGCATCAGTATTCGCGATGATGGTAAATGCCTCCTGAGAGAGATCAATTGTACCACGACAGTTAGGACAGTAGTCCACTATCTTAACCACAACAGTGCGGCCAGTACATGGGTGAGGAACGCCATTGTTAGTGGCACCGGTGCACTTAACTCTGTAGTGCTGTCCGCAGGCTCCCTTGTTGTTCCAGAACGCATCACTAGCTGCAGCAATCATCACCCCGTCGTTCTTGAATCCATTGCATGATGAAGCTGTAGTAAGAATTCATAAATACAAAGACTTTTAGCAGTGACAAAATAACTAAATTAATTATTAGTACTAATTAACTACTTGTCTTTTGCAGACTAGTAGTGTTAATTTGTGTTTTTTATAGCTCTCTTTTTTATGTTTCTGGCAGTCAAAATAACATTGGATTTGGATGGGATAAATACTCACGAACGTAAGGAGGCGTATAGTAAGTAGCAGTTCCACCATGTGCATATACAATCGAAGCAAGGCTCACAAGTGCTACAACTACCAGAAGCACAGATCTAGTAAATCCAGACATTTTTTAATTTTCTAGCTAGCCACCAAATTGTGCTTCTATTTGGTAATTATAGTTTGGTGATGCAAATCAAGTGAAATGCAGCAACTATTTATACACGATAATTGGGTACTAACAGCCTCTCAAGGATTCTATGCACAAAAAGGACAGAAACCTAGTTTACGTATAATGATAATGAAACAAACAAAACTGACATGGATCTTCTTGTCTTACTTGCAAGTATCTTGCTGTTATTGTCCAAATAGTAAGAGAGGGACTCTGAGTATGGACAAGCATATAGCTCTAAAAATTACATATGGGAGAATGTCGACATATGGGACTAAGATTTAGGGCGTAATTGGCATACAAAATCCCATGTTTGGAAGGGGCCGGGAATCAACTTTAATCCCAAAATGTAGTTTTAATAGGAATTTCGACAAACTGGGTCAATGTTTTGAGGCTAAAGTTGACACCCCAGTAAAACAGTTTGGAGTAAATGTGGAATGTGACACCCGGTACAAAAGTTTAGGACTATAGGTAGGTGCCATAAATCCAAATGTGCGACTGTGTATACCTATATAAAATCAGATCTCGATTTTGGCCAACTAACCAATCCAAATACGATTATTTGGGTGAAGACTACTATATATGAAATTAAAGGGGGATGAATAATGGATTGGAAAGTTATGTTGAAAGATAAAAAGTCAAATTGGAGGATGAATAATTTTTCCAGATTAGGGTATATTTTATAAAATTTTGAAGTGGAGTTTTTTTTTTTTTTTTGTAATAATTAAGTTACATAATTGTTCTACGCATAACATTTACCTCCACGAAACACACGAGTAAGGACTGATCTATGTATTGCTTCGTAGTTATGCATTATACAAGTTGATGTTCACTGATAGTTAACATAAAAGCAACCTATTCATTCTTCTTTTTTTTTAGAGTAAGCCTATTCATTCTTAATATGGCTTATTTTCAGTGAAAATAGCTATCATTTAAAGTAGAACATCGACTATTTTTACTAAATCTGTCTCTTTAATTAACTAATTAATTCATTAAGTAGTCTTTTTTTAAATAACCTCTTGTAGGTGTTATTTACAAATTTTTCAATAGAAAGAGGAGGGTTCATATGATTGAACGGGTTATCGTTGGACTCAACTTTAGTATCATGCCAAACCCAGTCCATATACTTCAATCCAGATTTGTGTTTGACCCGGCTCCTTAGTTAGTTACATAGGTCAAACTGTAAGCCGAGACGGAGTATCAACGAATCGGCCAGCAAGGAGAAGCCAAATTACAAAGAATGATCGAACTAAGGAAGACGGATTCGTATAGTACTCTACGCTGAATAAGTTGTACTATCAAGTTAGTTATGTTAGTAACAGCTAGCCAGAGTGGCTACCTGCTCTGTCTACATAAACAGAGAGGAACTCTCTTTCTCATTTCATTTTTGGCTTTCCAGTTGTAAACTCTCTCAACTCAGTTAATTCAACCTCAATTGCTTGATTTCCAAGCTCGATTTCACAAACAGTCGGTCAAATTTTGTGTAGAAGGACAAACAAATAAAAGCTGGAACTGTTAAAGTATAGAGAAACTAACTATGTATATTGAAATTGTAAAGCGCAATACATTTTTCCTATAACAATTTTGATACATTCATCATTGAAAGTGGTACAAATATTATAAGATCCCACAAATATATTTATGCTCAGTTATTCTTCATACTGATCAGTGAAAACTATCAGTCATTCATCATCGATCGATCTTCAATCCATGTTCTTATTACTCGATTCAGACTTACTTCACTGCCTGCAAATCAAACAGACAAAAACTAATTCAGTCAATATGCCATATATATAACGAACATTAATTTGGTCACGTCTCTGTAGTAATCAGTAAAGATATAGTCAGTACTTACTGGACGAAGTTGACTAAGATTTTGCCAGCATCAGTATTTGCAATAATGGTAAATGCTTCCTGAGAGAGATCAATTGTGCCACGACAATTAGGGCAGTAATCAACTATCCTAACCATGACACTCTGACCGGTACAAGGGTGAGGATCGCCTTGGTTAGTGGCACCAGTGCACGTAACTTTGTAATAACTGCCGCAGGCTCCCTTGTTGTTCCAGAATGCATCACTAGCTGCAGCGATCATCACACCATCGTTCGTGTATCCATCGCATGCTGAAGCTGCAAACATTAATCAAAACTACGGCTGTTATAAGCAATTCATGTACTGTTAAAGTGGGTACATTTTAGTCCATTAATTGGATTAATACTTACGAACATAGGGAGGCGTATAGTAGGTAGCAGTTCCATCGTCTGCATACACCACCAAAGTAAGGCTGATCACAACCACGACGACCATCACCACGACTCTAGTAAAGCTAGGCATTTTTCTTGATTGTTTCAATTTCTGGCTAGAGCTGCCAAATTGTACTTATATGGCAAGAGTGTAGTTTGGTGATGCAAATCAAGTGAAATGTAGAACCTATTTATAGACTTGAATGAGGAAATAAGAGCCTCTCAAGGATTCTATCGTTGGAAAGGGACAATTTACTAGTTTAAGTTTAATTTCCATGTTGTTAAGAGACTGGAACAAAGAGGACTGACATGGATTTTTTGTGTCTTAATTGCTGATATTTGTCAGATTGTAAGTGAGGTACGTTTTACTGGGTATCTACAAAGATATAGTTCTAAAGTTACATAGTGAGCGCATGATTGTTTAAATTGTCATTCTCAAAGCATCTTTCGAGAAGTTGCATACTTACAGTTATACTTGAAATTTAACTCTTCTAAACACTCTTGCGTTGATTACAAGATCAAGAAGATTATTTTCGCTAAAGTGGTTATTAACAAAGTATGTAATTAATGTAACGGTTAATGTTAAATCTAAACATCTTAATATCTTAATTGTATGTAATTGTTAGCTATTCATTCATTAAACAAACTGATCATAATATAACACTTGTTTCGAATTAATTCGTCACATGTTATTAGTACATTAATGAGACTAATGATTAAGTAGTATGTAATCAAGGACGGATCAAGATTTGAAGTTTTAAGGATATGTAAACAATTACATATACATGATCATTTTGAGAACTCTGAAATTAAACTTCAAAATTTAGGAATATTACTTTTTTTTTTTTTGTAAAAGCAAAATTTTATTACTTATAAGATATGTACATAAGTGAGCTAAGCATCAACTGCCTCGCAAAATTTAGGAATATTACTACTATATATGCAATTACTGTATATGTTTTAATTTGTAATATAAATGGTATTTTAGAAAGAAAAAAAAATCTCAAGGTAATGGTTGAGTTGATACGGTGGGTGAGAGTATGCCGTTGTTAAAGTGATGCTTAATTTGTTTGAAAGGTGAGGAAATCAATAAATACTTTAGTTTGTAATGACTATTTAACAAAAATTTAAGAAATGTTCCATCATTACAATAGTTACTATCATACAACTGAACTTTAGTGAGTGAGTGAGTGAAATAATGATTAGTTACATGCATGCTCCAACAAAATAAATGATTAGTTTCCTAAGAGAGGACGTAACTGTAACCGTAACAGCATTTTACTTATCTTTCAACAACAATTCTACTTCCTGGCAGTTAGTTGATGCCCTTGTTTCAAATTCCTGTCCTCTTTGCACCCTGTTTTCATAAACTAGCAGCAGGCATGTATGTTTTCCCTAGTGATAACACGAATCCCCGACTTATTGGTTAAACGTGAAGGGTGAAACATCTTATCGAGTTAGCTGTGTTTCGTTGTCACTTTTACTTTATCGTTAGATATGTAATGTTACAAATACAATAATTTCATCTCAAAAATTTATAATCAATAATAAAGAAGATCAATTAAATTTATATTTCAGATTAAATAATCATCATTTCAGAGAATCGAATTTGTGACCTCTTAGTACTGTGTGTCTCAATTTAACACTCGAGTACAAAAACTAATTTGACGAGTTTAGTAAATTTTGGGGAAACGCTCTCTTGACTATATCTGTAGCAACTCAATTTGTTTAAATTTTCGCAAACTAGTATACGTCTTCGAAATAAGAGGGAGTTCGTAAAGCGTTCATCATTGACCCATTTTCTTCAGCTTTGTTTGGCGTTTTTTTGCGGCTTTTATTGAAGCAAGTTCTCATATATATGATTTATTCACTATTACATATTTAGGCTATGTTTTTTTCAACCTAAGTTCAGTTCCATTCAGTTCAAATCAGTTAAGTTCAATTCAGTTCAAAAATTCGCAGCTGAATTAAACAGAGCCTTACATGTTGAATTTTGAATATTGGTATCCCGTGAAGTTTACTTAATTACATGTTTTGTTATTTTACTAGCCACTGGCCCGTCGATACTCGACGGGTTTGGAGAAATAAAAATTTTAAAACGACTTTTCTTTCATAAAAAAATCAAATAAAACTATCTACTATGGGTTACCAATATTTTGGTGTGCGAACATCGCAACCTGTTACAATTAAAACAATATCAGCATATTTGCATGACCTTTTTTTCAAATTTATTTTTTATGATAATTTTGGTGTTATAGCAGTGAAATAAAATAGTTGAATTTAAAATAAATATTTAAGACACAAATAATTTTTTTTGATTTTTTTTCAAACAATGGTTACAATACAACGCACTTGGAATATTAAATTACAATACACATACAATACTTCAATGATAAAACACAACAACAACTGAAAACACTATGATATGTCTAAATTATTCTTCAATAGAGCCCTACCTCAGTGGGATTCAAGTTTGGATATCTGCGACCGTAGGATGATAGCAACTTCCACTGTTGGACTTTTGTGATGTCTAACTGAGATTCAACCATTTGGAGGTTAGACTCTGCAATTTTCCAAGTATCTTCCGTTCAGCCTGTGCTTGAAGAAACTCAAACCTTATATGTCATTGTTAGACTTTTCTTGGATAAATTGTTGTGAATTGAGCAAAGCCCTCGTTTAAACTTTTGATGGACAGACTACTACTTGACCCTCACCGTCCTTTGGTTTCTTTCGCTTTTTCACGACCTATTTGTATGTTGTCCTTGTTTGTAGCATCACTCTTTGAGTTTATCTTGAAATTTTTACTTGCTCTCTCGGAACTATTATCGTCCAGAAGATCCTCAACTCGAATGCATGTAAAGCACCGTCAGCCAGACCTTCGTACACCTCCTTCACCTCCCACCCTACGTAATCTCTGATACACTCCCAACACTGCATGCGTTCAGAATTTTCACGCTACAGACAATTGTCTGTGTAGATCTCATGTGCATGATTTACCAAATCAATCTCGTTACAACCACTTCGATTCCCACAAGCTCGTGTTGCCTTTGCACTTCTCCAGGATTTCACAAGGGTCTTCATTTGTTTCCACCTACCACAGAGAGAACTTTGTGTTTGATTACAAATATCGTGCAAGCCATCTTCAAGAGAAGCATCCTACTTTTCCTTAACCAGCTTATCACAATAGTTAATTTTAGACCGTTCCCACACATGGTGTCTTCGCTCACTTGCATCCACAACGCAATGAGCGTTTATTCCTCTTGGACACTCCATTTGACCCCCTCCCTCTCTCCACCTTCTTCACCGACAACCTCTTCAATGCCAGCAACATTCTTCCCATTGTCTCTTCCACCCCTTTCCTGCCCCGACCTTCTTTGCCCGTTGCCCAGTTATGCTCCGTTACGTGTTTGGAAAAAAGTGCATGTCTAATGTTGCATGCCTAGAAGGCTTGATAGCACATTATTGATCGAATGGAACGTAACTTCTTTATTTAGAGAAGTTCATGGCTGATGTGGAATGAGTTTGAGAACAAAAACCAGAACCTCCCGAACCTTGAATAAATTGGGATATATACCATTGGAATAGTTGAGAAATTAGAAGTTTATATGGAGGATTAATAGTGCTTTGAGTTTAAAAGAGAGAAATAAAAATCATTTTTAAAGTGTGCCAAACATAATGAAGATTGGTCTCTATGTATAGATCTTGGAAAATTATGGAATTCAAGTTTTAATATCTGGTGACGTATGATGATAGCAGCTTCCTCTGCCTGATTCTTGCGATGGCTAACTGAAAATCACCATTTGAATATTAGACTTCACAATCCTCGATCCTAGCATCCTCCGACTTTCATTCAACCTGTACTTGAAGCCACTCGAACCTTATATGTTATTGTTAGATGTGTCTTGGATAAATTGGTGTGAATTGAGCAACACCATTGTTCAAACTCTCAATGGACAGACGACTACTACTTGACCCTAGTCATTTGGTTTCTTCATTTTTTCGCGACCTATTAGCTCGTTGTCCTTGTATGTAGCGTCACTCTCAGAGATTATCTTGAAATGTTTACTTGCTCTCTCAGAACTATCATCGTTTGGAAGATCCCGAACTCCGAACGCTAGCAAAGCATCGTTAAACCTTCCGTACGCCACCTTCGCCTCCTACCCTACGCAATCTTTCAAATAATCTCAACAATACATGTATTCGAACTTTTCACACTTCGAATGATTGTCCGTATAGATATTGTGTGCATGGTTTATTACATCAATCTTGTTTCAGCCATTCCATTCCCACAACCTCGTGTTGCCTCAATGTATGCAATATTTGAAGTCGTCAAAGGGCTTCATTCGTTTCCACCTACGATGGAGAGAACTTGATGTTCGATCACGAATATCATGCAAGATATCTTCAAGAGAAGCATCCCACTTTTCCTAATTAACCAACTTCATCAAGGTCGTTAAATTAAAACCTGCTCCACAAATGAGGTCTTCACTCACTTGCATCCACGACGCAATGAGCGTTTATTCCTTTTGGACACTCCATTTCACCCGTCCATCTCTCCACCTTCTTCAACGAAAACTTCCTCAACATCAGCAGATTTCTTGTCCTTGCCTCTTCCACCCCTTCCCTTGCCTCGACCAGCTCTGCCTGGTGTCCAACTCTACCTCCTCTGTCCATAAGCTCAGGTTGCATGTTCGGGACAAAGTGCATGTCTGATGTTAAGACATGCCCAGTAGGTCCGAAAGCACCTTTCTGAGCGATTGATCGTAGGATGATTGTTTGGAGAAGATGGAGAGAATGCGTTTGAGAACCGGAATCGGATGAAGAAATGATTTTTGAATGGACCAATAGGAAGTTGAGAAATATTTGTCTTTTGGAGTATATATAGATTCGCATATGAGATGTATTTCAAAATTATAAGATTGTTTAGTAACCAATGAATCCGTAATTCTTTGTTTTTTTTTTATTGAATTCAAATCTATATTGAGTTCATCTATAAACCTCTATTACACTAAAGAGTTCGTGCGTTGTCTTCTTGTATTGCAATTTGCAGCGAAAGTTTAAGAAGAGTTGTTACCGCTTACAATGCTTTTTTTTAAAAGCAACTGGTTCCAAAACTATTGAATCCTCCCCAGCTTCATTAGCGACCGGATTTTGAATGGTATCCGCATGATTTCTTCAAATGTTCCTAAATTCGTATCATTCATTAATTTTTTCATCAGGATAATCTATCAAGTTGTTCACATCCATTTTATGTCGATAATGGATACTCGTAATCAAGTTCTCTTGCTCACGAATGTCTTCTACAAAATTTGAATAGTTTAAATCACAAAATTTTAATTAAAACTTGTTTTTCTAATTTATTTTTCACCCCTAACTAATATATTGGACTTTGAAATTTAAAAATTGTCGATTGGTAAAGGATCTGGAGTAGCACAAGAGAGGTTGGACCAGGTTTCGACTCAGTGGAGGCATAAGGTTGGCATATGAATGATTGGAGTTATAAGGTGGTAAAGGCGTAAAGTATGAGTTGGGTAGTTAGTTTGACTTGTCGTTTAAAAAATAGATACTGGACTTGAAAATATAAAGGTGATATGTGAAACCTCTCTCTAAATTATACGTTATTAAATTATTGATATAATAATATCTCACTAAATTAATAGAAAAGCCCGGTCCTAACATTATTAATTTATAGAGATTTTGCTATAGAATCAGAATATTATCGATTAAAGAAAAAAAAATGGAAGTTTTCACTTTTTGGGATAATTTGTACTAATTGCTTTTATAATATATTATGTCTTTTAAAATAAATAAAATTATAGGTGAAACCATAGTAATCTAAATGATTTGATTGTGTATAACATGGAAGATGTATGTTATTTTAATTTTTATTATAATTATTTAACAAATAATTAATATATTAAATATAAATAATAATATTCAAGACTGGTGTATATGGATTCGTCTCGTCGCGGTGAGTATGAATATATGTTTAAAGTAATTTTTAAAATTTTTGTTGATGAATAATAATAGGATTAAATAACAATTGATAAAAGGAAATTCGACGTCAGCGGCTTGATGGGCGCAAGAATAGGACCAGCAGAAGTACAAGATTTAGAGAAGGCATTCGTTGAAGAAGAGATTGTGGGGGCTATAAAAAATTGTGGATTAGATAAGAGTCCGGGCCCGGATGGTTTTGGAAGCGGTTTTTTTAAAGCTTGTTGGGAGATAATTCGAGAGGACTTGGTGAGCGTATTTGAAGAATTTCATGCCAACGGACGTCTATGCAAAGGTATGCACAAAACTTTTATTTCTCTTATTCCAAAAGTTAATAATCCGGTAGGTATTGGTGATTTTCGTCCTATTTCGTTAATTGGTAGTACATATAAGATTATTTCGAAGGTGTTAGCGTCTAGGCTTAGCTTGGTCATGGATAAGGTAATAGCAAAATCTCAATCGGCTTTTTTGAGTGGGCGTAATATTCTTGATGGGGTTTTAGTGGCGAATGAAATTATTGATGAAGCAAAAAAGAAAAAGAAAAGGCTATTTTTTATGAAAATTGATTTTGAAAAGGCTTATGATTCGGTAAAATGGGATTTTCTTCTAGATATGATGAACTTAATGGGTTTCGAGAACAAATGGATAAATTGGATTAAGGAATGCGTTTCTAATGTGTCTATGTCGGTTTTGGTAAATGGTAGTCCTACTAGGGAATTTGAGGTTCATAGGGGCCTTCGGCAAGGGGACCCATTGTCACCTTTTTTGTATTTAATTGTAGCGGAGGGTCTAAATCGAATGTTTGAAAAGGCGTGTGAGAGTGGTAATTTTAAACCGGTCGAATGTGGTAGGAATAAGGTTAAGGTGTCATTGCTACAACATGCGGATGATTCATTGATAGTGGGAGAATGGTGTGAAGAAAATTTTGAAGTGGTGAAATGTATTCTAAGATGTTTTGAATTGGTTTCGGGGTTGAAAATTAATTTTAATAAAAGTAATCTCTATGGTGTGGGAATCACAAGCGAGGAATTACAAGAAAAGGCGAGTTATCTAAATTGTAACACCGGAACACTACCTTTCATATATCTTGGGCTACCGGTTGGTGGTATGAGTAGAGAAATTGCTAATTGGAAAAGGGTAGGTGAACTGTATGAAAAAAGACTTGCATTATGGGAAAATAAATTCTTGTCATTAGGAGGTAAAATAGTGTTGGTCAATGCGGTTTTATTGTCGTTGCCTACATATTACTTTTCTTTCTTTATAGCTCCCTCGAGTGTCATTAAGGAATTTGTCAAATATCAACGAGATTTTATTTGGGGAGGGTCTTCGGATCAAGAGAAACGAAAAATTGCTTGGGTTAAATGGGAAAAAATTTGTCGTCCTAAAGAAGAAGGGGGGCTGGGATTAAGAATCTTAAAATGTTTAACATGGCTTTATTGAGTAAGTGGGCATGGCGTTTATTGGAATCTTCGGATGATGGTGACTTGTGGAAAAGAATATTAATATCTAAATATGGGGATTTTAGGAAAAACGTGGAAGATTATAAGGATAATTATAAAAAGAAAAGCGTATGGTCGAGTTGGTGGTTTGAGTTGATTAAAGTAATAACATCGGAAGATTGGTTCTTTAAGAAATGCAAAAAAGAAATTGGTAATGGTGATAATACTTTGTTTTGGCATGATACTTGGAGTAATATTGGTGTACCTTTAAAAATAAAATATCCTAGACTTTTTTATTTGGAAATGTACCAAAATTGTACAGTAGCAGAAAGGATAGGTAGGCGTGATGGGGTGATTGGCGAAAATTGGGTTTGGAGAAGAGAGCCGATGGGACGGGATATGGGCTTAGTTGAACAATTAGAATTGGATTTACAGGTGATACCTAGGAGTAATTCAGGGGAAGACAAGTGGATTTGGTTAAACAGCAAGGATCATAAGTATAGTGTAAAATTGGGATATCAAATTTTAAATGATAGGGATGATGTAGAACCGATAGCAAACTGGTCACATAGGATATGGAACAAAATCACTCCGGCTAAAGTAAATGTTTTTATATGGAAATTATTACAAGACCGAATACCTTCAAAAGAAAATCTAGAAAAGAGGGGAGTTTTTTTTAGTGTTGAGGGGAGATGTTGTAAGAGGTGTGAAGGGATAATTGAGACATCGTGGCATATATTCGGGGAATGCGAGTTTGCGAAGAGAGTATGGGAAAAAGTTTTTGAGTGGTTAGGGAGTGAGAATGATATTGAACATGGTATTTTAAACTGTTTAGAGAATTTCAGTAATAGAAGGAAGAGGTTGGCGCTCTCTACTTGGGACGTGTTTTGACATTGTACGATATGGCAAATTTGGCATGCACAGAATCTAGGGGTTTTTAAACATGAGATGATGTCGGTCGAATCAGTTGTGGAAAAAGTAAAAAGAAACACTTGGTTGTGGTTCAAAGGTAAAGGCTTTCTACTAAATTATCAAAATTCAAATAGTTGGTTCCTAGAGCCGGTGTTATGTTTATTATAGAACAGGTATCTGCTGGAGATTATGATTTTGCAGGTTTAGGTGGCAAGCAAAGGAGGGTAGAGATGATGTTGTGCAGAGAGATGCTGTTCCGCTGGAAAATTTGGAATGAAAGGAAATACAGAAGTCATACGCATGATCGAATACATACAGTTCTGGTTTTGGCTTATAGGTGTTGGGGAGAGATGGGGCTTTAGATTAGCGTAGAGTGTATTAGATTGATTTTTGTCATAAGCCCAGATTCGGGTGGTTGAAGGGTAGATTGTATTAGCATTATTCCATGTATTGGTTGAGGCGGGTTGTGAGCATCCGACGATTTGTTGTGCTATTTTTTTTCTACGAGGAGCTTTATCACGATTGGGTTTCCTCTTCAGAGGTTTTTAAGGAGGCAAGGGTCGTCGGTTTCTATATGTCCGGAGCCAAGGAGGAGGGAGTTAGGGTGGAGAGGTCCTGGTGATATCTTATGGGTGAGGTAGTTGATGCTTAACCCATCCATGTACATAATCACATTTATAGCTAATACAACTTTTACCGTTTCAAAAAAAACAAAAATAATGAGTTAGTGTGATATTCTTTTTTCATTTTTAAGGTTATGATGTTTGTAATGGAACGGCAAATGTTTTTGTTTTGGTTATTCCTCCTAACTCTTATGACTTGTGCCTTGGATAATTTCTTTTCCTTTTCAAGTTTTTCCTTAGGTAAATACACGGCTAATCTTTACGAACGTTGTATACGTCTAGGTTGATGAAGATGAAGGAATTGAAAAGCTTATACATTCTTTAATTAAAAGTGTAAATAAACATGTGAATAAAATCGAGAAAAGAGTAGGATATTAATTTAAAGAATTTTTATTTCATTTAAAAGTTAGGAAACTCTGACTGGCTAGAATTTTGAGAAAAGATCCATATCTAATCTGGATTTTGTAAAAAGTTATGGATTACCTCCATGGCTCCATAGCATATGGAGTGGAACTTGTTTAGAATTTAGAAAAGCATGTATATAATTATACATAGAGAATTTGACCCTATTTTGGTGGAAGATGACAATATATGTAGACCTCTTTATGAGGCCTTTAATCAATTTATGTAAATGATGCATAAAAATCATGGTTAAAACTTTAACAACCCAAAAATTAAAAAAAAATTAAAGAAGAAACTTTTTCTTTATTAGTAAAAAGCATTTTCAAAGATCCTTTTAGTGACACATCTAATCTTGCTTATAATAAAAGCGTACGCAAGACCTTAGTTTAATTAGACTGGAAATGGATGTTTAGTGTTGTTTATATATTTAATTTTTTATACTTTAGTCGAGCCTGAGACATTGTTTTGCGAAGGCGCTCTTTGTCAAGTGTCAACCTTTAGAGATCTGTACGGTTATACACTTATACCCACTACCCAAAGTCACCAAAAATTATGGATTCAATTTTCGAAATTAGTGATTATTTACTTCGAAATGAAGATTTAAGTGATTATTGATTAGAATTTTGTAAAATTATTATAACTGAATTGGCAAAATATGTATTAATAATGATGGAAACCCTCGAAGAGTTTACAAATGTTAAAGAGATATGCACAATAATGAGAAGTATAAGATACAATTCTCGCTACAATTGTCGAAGAAAAACTAATCTTCCTGCTTACATCACGCGAAGAAAAGATCAATCACAATGTTGAGAATCCAAAACCGAGAGCCTCTGAACCAAAGGTCTATAGGAACAGGAAGGATGCTTCACCAACAACTGACAATGGACAGTATAACCATTCTGACTTGGCCACTTCGGCTTCCAAGGTATGGAGAGATGAGTATAAGGCATCCTCCAATTATTCGGATAAGTTCGAGGTTATCTTAGATCTGCGGATAATATCACGCGTATATCTTCTCTACGGTAATGAAGAAAAGACGCACGATCTAAGTTGTAAGAGCTGTCAATTCATCCGGAAATTCCTTCAGGAGACCCTGATTAAATCTAGGTGTGCGGATAATGTCACGCGTGTCTATTCTCATCAGTAATGAATAAGAAGAAAAACCACCTAGATTCAGAACTGTCAATTCTTAATCCTAGGCCTGCGGGTAATGTCAGGCGTATCGTTTCTCCTCAGCAATGAGAATAAAAGACACAGGCGTCCTTCGACTATTCCATTTACTCTAGGTCGGCGGATAATGTCACGTGTTGACACAATATTTGGTCATCTTTCCAACCTCTTTTTACTTCACTTTTGCTTATAATTATTCTTAAGTTCGTATTGTTTTGTTTAAACAAACTCGTTTTCGTGTTTCATTGTGTTTGTAGGTTTGTTCGTGATTTTGATGGATTCGGGCATAAATTGAGATGAATTTCCAGCATTATTTGAAGGCAAGAATCCAAGGCATGGAGCAATAGCATAAGTGGTCGAGTCGGGATCGAAGTTGGTTCCAAAATCCATTCAAAAAAATGAATTCGGCATTGGAAAAGACAAGGCAATGCCCCGCACGCTGAGGGAGTGTGTCCTGCATTCCCTATTTATAGCGCGCCGCTCACTCACCCTTGAAATATCCACGTGAAGAAGACATTGAACGCACTGCGCGATGGCTTGAGGGCGCCGCGCGTTCCAGCGAGAATTTTCCTTATTCCCAATCCCAATCCTGCAAGGATCTAGGTTTGAGATTAGTCTATAAAGACCTTTTTCATATTCATTATTTACGCTTTACATTATTTTCAGTAGAGAGACTCCGTTAGCTATGTTAGATTCAAGAACTCTCTTCTTGGACTAGAGTTTGGTTCATCGTGTTAGAATTCGACTTGTGATCGAATTTAACATCGACTCTTGGCACCGATTGACGGAGAAACTCAATATAGTTCGGTTCAAATTTTCAGCCCTAGCTTGGGTATTATCTTTTCTGTACTATTTGTGTGTTATATCTCTGTACTTCTATGCTTTATGATGAACGCTGTCGTCACACTCGCACCAAAATAATATTTATATTCTGCTAAGATTAACCTAATGCAAATTCTAAACTAGAACAGCGGTAAGGTAAACCCCAAGATCGGTCTCTAGGGAACAA
>JAYMSL010001117.1:0-18640 GCA_036897195.1 Plantago coronopus
ATTCAAATTAATAAAATTTTGTGGTTTCAAAAAATAATATTGTAAGTTCAAATATCACACTCGTTCAATTCATTAACTGATGTTTGAATTGTTAGGTTGAGGATTTTGGATTATTAGAAGACACATTGAACAAAATCGTAAGGATTAGGTTGGGAGTAATTTTATAAAGTACCAAAAGAATAGTCTGATAATAAATTATTAATTAGTAATTTTCTAAAAAGTTTGAATGGACCCACTATTGACTATTGAATAAATTTCTTTAATATAATAATAAAATGAAATTTAGATAGTATCGTTTAATATGTCGAGTAAATTCTCTTATTATAATATATATGCTCGACTTAATATATAGTCGACTTAATATATACTCGACTTGAATAAATTAATATGTAAAAGTATGCAATAGCTATAAACATGAGTTTTGTGCATACTGAAATCGACCGATCTGGTATAAGTTTATGTCAGGTAAGGTTGAACGGCCGGCCCAAGACCAGAGCCGTGCCTGCAATCACTCCCTTCCCCTATCCCTCATAATCCAGGATACACTTGCATAGTTATAGGCATATTATATAAATCAAACTCGAATAGAACATAGATGAGGAATAGAATGAGTATCGAAATTCCATTATTTCATAGTCGTACTTTTACTAATCCATATATAACATATGGAATGTAGTACAGTAGTAGTAGTAGCTATCACATGAGTTATGCAATAAGCTGATGAGGCATATGGGTACATACAGCACCAATAATACTAAGACTGTCTTTGAGCCCTTCAATATCCGTACGCATTTCATCACTGGGAGATAACATTAAGCTGTTCAGGTTTCCGGCTTCAGTTACTGCAGAATCGATTTCTGCCTTCGTTTCTTGCACCAGACCTTCTCCTGCTTTCCTTTTTGCCTCGTCGATTTTCCCCCTGATTTCCTGCAATTTATCCAAACATCTCTGATACTTTGCGTGCAGCTGAGGGTCGTTTCGTGCTCCACGTGCAAGTTTCTGGCCGTGGTTATGCACCTCCGTTGTTTGAACTTTGGCCCTTTCTATGAACATGAAAGCAACTTGTTTGAATGGTGCCTCAAGAGATGCTCCGGCTACAACTCCGTACTTCGTCATGAGGTGCTGGCAATGTGCATTGTCTCGTGTGTTAATGCATATACCGTCGATGATCGCTTGTGTAAGTACCAGGCCGCGTGCTCCGCCTGCAAAGAGCAGGAACGCCACAAGAACTGCGCCCAAGAATGAGATGAAGGTTCTCATGATGATTGATGATCTTTTTGTTTTGATTTGAAGTGTTTTTGTAAGTGTGTAAAATATGGGTTTTCTTGATTGTTATATATAGTGTTGGTTCACTATTTTGATGCTTTGCAGTTTTGAAATGAGAGCATATTTTCATAATGTGTGCTTTCTAGAGTTTTATAAGATAGAGCAAAAAACATTGCCTCTAAGAGCATACTTCTACTTTGATGCTTTGCACTTTTGAAGTACGAGGAAACAGATCATTACTAGTGGTCTTTTATTTAGATCACGTGTTTTACTTTTAAACAGGTAATGTAAGTTTCATTGCATCAACTATTTAGAAGTAAAACACATGGTCTGTCCAAGAAGTTAGTATTACTTTTAAGTGTATACTTTTTTTTAATGTATACTAGTAGAGTTTTGAATTAAATATATACTCTTAAGAGTACTAAATAATTTGATATAATTTCTATTTAGATTAAAAAGAAACCATATTGTATTAATTCGTCTATGGTAAAATAAACAATATATTATTGGTTTGTGTTGATATATTCTCGTTCTCGCTTCGGCATAACCTCCACCGACCCATTTGAATTAATTGGAGGGAGTTAATAGGGAAGTTCTTGTATATGAAGCACAACATTAGTTAAAGAGTCATGATTTTCCTTCTGGTTTCAGTTCCAAAAATGTTCATCCCTGAAATAACTTCTGATTTATACTGTTATACGTTATACTAATGTAGTGTCGTATTTCTTAGAAAAGCAAGATATTTAAACTTGCGTTTTAACCAAGTCAATTATATTTCGGATTCACGACCAAACACATTCAATTATATTTCAGTTTCACGACCAAACACAGTGGGACGACATATTTCGGATGCACGACCGAACACAGCGAGACTACATATTTCGAATACACGACCGAACACACACCAAAGATGGTTGAAGGGAGCTAACAAATGAGAGGGGTAAGGTGGGCAACAATGTAGAACTACGTGGCATATTTTAATTGGAAGCCATACGTGCTACTTCCGTTCAGCACCTACACTTGACGACTTCTGTGATCTCTCTCTCTCTTCACTCTCTCTCTAGACTCGGTGGCCATGGGAGTTCTTGTTCTGATAATTCCAAGGTACTAAAACCTCTGTTACTTTTCGATTTTCAATGATTAGGTCAATTCACCTGAAAATTGATGAATATCATTTTGTTTAGGTGTTGAAATTCATATTGATTTTGATTGGAATTGTGATGAGTTTCATTTTCGTTTTTTTAGATAGGTAATTTGTATTGTTCAAGGCGATCGAAGGACTTATTTGTGGTGTTGGTGTTGGTGCTGATTGATTATAGGGATTGCCGACAGTGATTTTTGCTGAATCGTGAGATTCGATTAAAGGGATAGGATTTTGCTTTTTAGGGTTTGTAGGTTGAAGTTGGTAGAATTGAGGATTTGTTATGGAAGGTAACAAGGATGAAGCGCTGAGATGTATCAATATCGCCAAAGAGGCTATTGCAGCTAAGAATAAGCAAAAGGCGCTGAAATTCATTAGAATTGCCCGCCGGCTTAATCAGAATTTGCCGGTGGATGATCTATTAGCTGAGGCTGAGAGTATTGACTCTTCGAGTTCAGCTGGTCCTTCGAGTGATTCGAGAAATGTTGATAACGTGAGTGCTGAGAAGGTGAATGGTGAGGGGGTGTCGGGTGCGGAGAAGAACTATACGGAGGAGCATGTTCATTTGGTGAAGCAGATTAGGATTAAGAAGGATTACTATGCGATTCTTGGGGTTGAGAAGAGTTGTTCGGTGGAGGAGATTAGGAAGGCGTATAGGAAGCTGTCACTGAAAGTTCACCCGGATAAGAATAAGGCGCCGGGTTCGGAGGAGGCATTTAAGAAAGTTAGCAAGGCTTTCAAATGTTTGAGTGATGGTGATTCGAGGAGGCAATATGATCAGACTGGTTTAGTTGATGAGTTTGAACACAGTCAGCAGTATGCGACTAGGCGAAGGCGGAGGGCTACTGGGAATGATTTCTATGATGATGAGTTTGATCCGGATGAGATATTCCGAGCGTTCTTTGGTGGTCGGCACGATCCATTTAGGAATGCTCATGTCTACAGGGCAAGAACCGCTGCTACGCACCAGAGGGAAGATACGGGTGGTGGTGGGCCTAATATCATGCTGCTTCTTCAATTGCTACCATTCTTGATAATTATTCTACTAGCCTATCTTCCATTTTCGGAGCCAGAGTACTCCTTGCAGAAGAATTACTCGTATCAGTTTAAGAAAACAACAGAAAACTATGGGGTTGATTATTTCGTCAAGTCACCTGCATTTGATGATCACAATCCGGTTGGGAGCCCTTATCGACATGAAATTGAGAAGAATGTGATCAAGGATTACAAGCATATGCTTGGACGTTATTGTCACATGGAAATGCAGAGACGTAACTGGAACAGACATTTTCCTACTCCTCACTGCGACAGGCTTGAGAGTTTGGCGGCGTGATGGTGAGCTCAAGATGTTTTAATATATGTGTGTGTGCCTTTACTTCATGCAGTTAATAGTTTCACATTGTTCGTGTGTTTGTTGAACTTTTTAGGAAGAGCTATGGTCCAAATGTTATGAATCTTACCATGTTTCCTCATTCATCTTTCCTACAAATATATGCATGCATTATTAGGGTGGGCGGGACGATTACCAAAACGAGATAAAATGGAAGTTTAGGGGGTTGGTGGAATTCATTTGTCAATTTCTGCATCTTATGACGTCAATAAAACCGAATCTAGTATTTTTAGGATATAACAACTTGGAGTTTCTGTCTTTAATTTCAAAGTGTATATAAAATGTCGTCTGCACTTTGTAGATTGACTTCCGATAATTGTAGCAGTTTAAATCCTCAAATTTGTTTTACATGAATAGCTGATGTGGGTTCCTGTGTAACTCAACATCCAAGCCAAACAAATAAGACAACATGATTTGCAGCTGGAAAGTTGTAGATCTACTTCTTTTTTTTTTCAACACATTGTGTTATTGTTTAGCTCCCCGACTAATATACCTGCTGAAGTGGAACTATTATGATACCTTTCTAAATGGACCATCTTAATTGATATTGCAGATTTCTGTGTACAAACTGATACTCCTGTGACTGCGAAGTTGCGGTCAGGATATAGATACTCATGAATTTACATTGTTTCCTAGTTTGAGTCCCAGATATCAACCTATTTCATCCGTATTTTAAGTTTTTGAGTAGCCCGATCAATAAATGCCTGGTTATATAGGTTGGCTTTAGAATAATTATTAATTAGTGAGACCATATAATTGTGTATCTTCATTATTTAGAATTTGAGATCAACTATGCCAATTTTCAAAAAGTTAAAGAATAAAATATGTCTATTATATTCTCGAATACATGTTCCAAATCAGTAACTTCTTAACCTTTTTATTTTCAGGGATGTCTGCGAAATTTATGAAATGAACCTGTAGTCTGTAGATTATGTTAAGACTCTAACATACTTATTTTCTATGTAGTTCTTGAGAGATGTTGTAGTTGTATGAGCTGAAGTTGGGCATTCTGAAATTACACTTAAGAGGCTGTAGGATTGTTTGGTATTTTAGTGCTTCCTGAACTTTGATATGAGCGTGAATTGGCTGAATAAACAGATAAAATAAGAGAAAATGACCATGAATCATGATGTTACTGGATGTTCATCTCTTCAAAGCCAAGTGTTAGCATTTTCTACTTAAGTTGATGACCTGAGGTTATTACGTTCGAAGTTCCAACCGGTACTAGTTTTGCATGTCCACACATGTTGCCATGGAATAATTATGCTTGATCTTATACTGTTTGCTTTTCTGAGCAGATTCTACGAGTGGATGTTTCTGCGCCAAGATGGTGATTACACATGCTGTAAAATGCATACACCTATCCGCAGCTGGCTTGTGGATAAACAAGACTTTGATGTGGCTTCTTCTACCTCCTGATTCAGCTCTGTTAGGCTGCTGTATCAGCCTTAATTTTTTATCGGCACTTTCTTGCCATGTATCAGTGAGATCGTTTGCAACCACAGATGGGTCTGTAGGTATTTGTGTCTGATATTATATTGCAGGCATACATAAAAATCGAGATTTAAACAGTAGAATTCTTCAACTACACCTGCAAGATTTCATGCAGCAGTTAGTACAATTAGCTACTGAATTTTCATAATGCTATTATAGTTTCCGGTTCTCAGATCAGAGGCATTCTGGTTAGGATGCTTCTGTTACTTCTCTCTGTTTGGATTTTGTTATTTTCAGTACAATTTTTTTTACCCCCTAGTTGTCGATTTACAGATTACTCCATTGATTTTTACGGACCTAGGTCTTCGACAATCCTGGTTATGTTAACAGATTGGGGATTTAATTTATTTGACGGCTCGGTAAAGTCTTCAATGTCTATCTAAAAAAGAAGTCTTCAGTGTCTATCTCAAGATAGAAGTATTTCTGTATCTCTTGAAACTGGTGGTGTGTATAGTTATCACTGACCTGGAGAAGATGAGAATTTCATGGGCAGTTTTGAAGTCACCAAATATTTTCGAAATTTTTAACTGATTGTAGTTATTCTGTTGGATTTCTCATGTAAAAGTGAATGAAGACTTGAAATCAAATCATGATGGAGGGAGTATATTTTTTCGGGTTTGCTTATTTGAGTTTTCGGAACTTATATCGTTGAACTTTGAAATCAATGACTAGACTTCGCTTGAGTCTGCACAAACGGTACATTTGGATCGGGTTTGGATGTCCATTCCTGGCTCTAAGACTATACGTCGAGTTATAATCAGATCAACACGAGTAGTACTGTATTGGTAGGATGAGAAGTTAAGAGCAATGTACTTGTAGAAGACATGTAGCATATCATAGATTCAGCTGCAACGAATCTACTCATAAAGCTAACCCTAACCTACGAGCTATGATAAGAGTAAGGACGGTGAGGTCCCGGAGCAAAGCTAAACCTCTGGGTTGAAGTCAAGAACTGGGATGCACTGATGTTAAGGAATGCATCGAGGCCAAACATGGATGAGGTCGTTCAGACGAGACTTTTGTATTTAAGTTACAGTCAAGTAATTGCATTGAGAAAAACAATTTGTACAGAAGTTGTACTGAACAAGTAACATGAAGAAAACTTATAGAAAGGTTCATAAATATGGTGAACATTACACAGTTGATTGTAATAAGCTCCCTCTTAGTTTAGAAACTGATCTCTCAAATGTAAGATGCTTTCCTGCCGAGAGACACGGAGATCCCACCTTGAGAACTGATCCAATTTGTGGATTGCTGAAGGATTCATACAAGAAATGATCAGACGCAGATTGGAGGGGACTAATAGTACTTCAAATTGTGTAATGAATCTCCCTCCAAGCTGGGTTAAATCATTTCTCGCATCAATCCTCCAGCAACCCACAAAGTAAATCAGTTTTCAAGGTGGCATCTCAATGTTTATAGGAAAGATTCTTGTGTAGAGAAATGAATTTCTCAACTCATGAACTAGTTAAGCATAAATCTACGAGACTAGTAGCACTCTATCCTTGCAAATAAACTGGATCGTCTTGCTACGGATACATTTCCAGCAACTATTATCTTAGTCGCCATTATCTTCAAATCTCTGATGATCCGAAGGTGTTGCTGATAAACTGCAGGTCGTCTAATCTTCATAAACCTGCATAATCATCTTTCCTTCAGTTTCAAATTCAAATAGCAACACTAGCACAAGTGATTGATGTTTCACAAATCAAGGCAAACTAACAAGCATACATACATCGAACAAGGAACTAACGAGGAACATGTATATGCAACGAGCCTACGATGCAAGTTCAGATATGCCACACATCGCACGCTAGAGGTTCAAAATCTACCGCGTTTCTTCATTTAAACTTAAGCAACTAAACTCAATCATTGTTAGCATAATACTACTCTTTTTCCAAATGCTTCAAATTATACACAAGCAAGAACATACACATATATTCCCCAATCCCTACTTAAGTTGAATCCAAGTTTCATTTTCCTATTAAAGCCGTAAAATCGAGCAAAACGCCGAACTCTAAAACCGAACATAATCGCATCTACATTAGCATCATGTCCAATTAAGAAGTCTACCCATCTAGAAATGGCATATCTAACTTTCACTACTTAACCATTCAACTTCAATTCCTAAAATCAATCAAATATTTGTAACAATCTACTCAAGCTCACTGCAAGCAAACCATCGCCAAGAAAACAAGCAAAAGAACAAATCTTTAAGCTCAACAAAACGCTAAAACTCCACAGGTTCATAAGACCTTCATGGAGATATATCAAAATATGTAAATGAAATAGTCAAACAGCTTCAACACTCATTCTAGGCATCAGCATGCAGGAAAGGGGTCAGAAATATCGTATTGTTACCAAATTAAGCACGACAGCTAGATCTGATCAACATAATAGGAATTTCTACATTAGGAAATAAATCACATGCTGGTAAAATCAAACCTAATTTCAGCAATCAACAACAGTAGATTTCTGAAAGCAGATCCGTACCTGTTGGATTCTGATGAAGGGGTTGAGGTATGAGGAGCAGATCAAATCAGATCTAGAGTGATAGATAGAGAAACCATTGGAGCAGAAAGCTTTGCAGCTTAGCTGCTAGCCTGCTACATTTGAGAAGAAGGGATGAGTGAATATTAAACATGATAGATTGGATGGGCTTGGGTTTCATATCGGATTGGGCCTTGATCCAAGGTTATGGGCTGCACACGAGTCGACCCGCCCGTAATTTTGTTTTATGGTTTGAACTTGAAGATTTTACGGACGGTTTGATATTCAATTATGTCACTCGATTAAGTCATACACCGAGTGTAACCCATCAGTAGGGGTTTGACTTTGGGTTATAGCATTTTTGCTCCTAACCCACCAAAACTCATTTAACGATCGCTCTCTCTACCGTAATTTATTCGAAAATGCAATTAATTTATTTCAAGTATGTTTATGTAATTATACTTTATTACCCTTTTTCCGTAAATAGTAGTTTAGTACCATAGTCGTAGTATATGCATAAGGTATACTCCCTCCATCCGTGAGTAAGTGCATCATTTTGCCATTTTGGGCGTCCATAACAGAACCTTTTCAATATTTTAGTCTTACTCATACCAGAACAACGTTACAAGTCCAATAAGTCTAGTCATGCAGCCACCCGATCACTATAAAGTGGATTTTAACACCTAAAAAGAAAAATTACGCGCGGAGTTTCAGGCTCCGATAAGCTTTACACAAGGGATAAATGACCCGATAATGTGCAAAATATATATTTCTTACTCTAAACTTTCCAATTGATAGGATTGTGCACTTTGTTTCGCAAAATGAGACGGTGGAAAAGTCCAATTTTCGCCCTGATTTGTGGGTTATAGTGCATGAAAACTGACTCCGAAGATCCCGAAAAACCTTTTCGATATTTTAGTCCTACCCACACCAGAATAGCGTCACAAGTCCAATAAGCCTACCCATGTAGTCATCCGATCACTATAAAGTGGATTTTAGCACCTAAAAGAAAAAACTACGTGCGGAGTTTTAGACTCACAGGCTTTGCACAGGGGATAAATGACCCGATAATATGCAAAATATATATTTTCATACTCTAAACTTTTCAATTGATAGGGTTGTGCACTTTGTTTCGCAAAGTGAGACGGTGGAAAAAATCCAATTTTCGCCCTGATTTGAGGGTTATATAGTGCATGAAAATGACCCCGAAGATTCCGGAAAAGTTTTTCGGTATTTTAGTCTTACCCACACCTGAACAACATCACGAGTCCAATAAGCCTACTTATGCAGCCATCCGATCATTATAATGTGGATTTTAGAACCTACTCCCTCCGTCCAGTCAAATGTTTCCCACTTTCCATTTTAGTAGTCCGGTACAAAGCTTCTCATTTCCTTTTTTGGACATGTGGTCCCCAATCTTTCTCCACCCATTTAATTACAACACACCAAAAATACTCCCACTACCTCCATTTATAATATAATAATCAAAACCTTATTTTATTGACCAAAACACAAGTGAGAAACTTGTGTTTGGACGGAGGGAGTAAAAGGTAAAAACTACGCGCGGAGTTTTAGACTACGACAGGCTTTACACAGGTGATTAATGGACCGATAGTATGCAAAATATATATGTTCCTACTCTAAAATTTCCAATTGATATAGTTGTGCACTTTGTTTCACAAAATGAGGCGGTGGAAAAAAGTCGTATTTTCGCCCAGATTTGTGGGTTATAGTGCATGAAAAATGACCCCGAATATTCCAGAAAACATTTTCGATATTTTAGTCTTACCTATACCAGAACAGCGTCACAAGTCCAATAAGCCTACTTATGCAGCCATCCGATCATTATAATGTGGATTTTAGAACCTAAATGGTAAAAACTACGCGCGGAGTTTTAGACTACGACAGGCTTTACACAGGTGATTAATGGACCGATAGTATGCAAAATATATATGTTCCTACTCTAAACTTTCCAATTGATATAGTTGTGCACTTTGTTTCACAAAATGAGGCGGTGGAAAAAGTCATATTTCCGCCCAGATTTGTGGGTTATAGTGCATGAAAAATGACCCCGAATATTCCAGAAAACATTTTCGATATTTTAGTCTTACCTATACCAGAACATCGTCACAGGTCCAATAGGCCTACTCATGCAGCCAATCGATAACTATAATGTGGATTTTAGAACCTAAAAGGAAAATCTATGCGCAGAGTTTTAGACTACGGCAGGCTTTACATAGGCGATTAATGGCCCGATAGTATGCAAAATATATATTTTCCTACTCTAAACTTTCCAATTGATATAGTTGTGCACTTTGTTTCGCAAAATGAGGTGATGGAAAAAAAGTCCTATTTTCGTCCAGATTTGTAGGTTATAGTGCATGAAAAATGACCCTGAATATTCCGGAAAACATTTTCGATATTTTAGTCTTACCTATACCAGAACATCGTCACAAGTCCAGTAAGCCTACTCATGCAACCATTCGATCACTATAATGTGGATTTTAGAACCTAAAAGGAAAAATTACGCGTGGGGTTTTAGACTCCGATAGTTTTTGCACAGGAGATAAATGGCCCGATAATATGTAAAATATATATTTTTCTACTCTAAACTTTCCAATTGATAGGCTTGTGCACTTTGTTTCGCAAAATGAGACGGTGGAAAAAAATCTAATTTTCCCCCTGATTTGTGGGTTATAGTGCATGAAAAATGACCCCGAATATTCCGGAAAACTTTTTCGATATCTTAATCTTACCTACACCAGAATAGTGTCACAAGTCCAATAAGTCTACGCATGCAAGATGCAACCATCCAATCACAATAAAGTGAATTTTAGCGTCATAAGTCCAATAAGCTTCTGTCCGGATTCGAATTTCCGGCCTCTCTACTATCCAAACACTCCTCTATGTTACTCTAACACCTCTAACACCCTTACGATGATAATGCAACCACTAAAGCAACGAGCATGTCAAAATTAAAATAATAGTGAAACATCTTCCCATAATTCTATTTACATTCTGTATGCTAAATTTGTCTGTGTCAGCAAATGCAGTGTAACTTTTTGGTCTCACTCTAAAGTGCTGAAATTTATGCTGCATTTAGATAAAACACCATTTGCAAGCACAATTAAACTTAAAAAACTAATACCACCATACCAGATACAGCATTACATTCTTCTGAAAAGCACACTTTACAGTTAGTGCATCTTAATAATACCTTAATCATACATGGTGCCACATGTGACATTCACAATTATTGTACTAGCAGACACTTGAAGATAAAATTAGAAACAGTTCTGGATCAGAAACTCGATTAGAAAGTTGTGTTAAACTTCTAACTAACCATTCGAACGGTCCAATTTAGACTGAGGACTAAGTCAAAATTTTACTTAATTTTCACATTATCAAAACCCCGATTCAGCTCTGTTCTTTTCAGCTAAAAAATTCTGAATTGAACTAAACCGAACTGAAGTGGAGTTAACAGAATCGAAGTACTATTTTGAATTAACCAAAACTGAACTGAACTGATCTTAACAAAATGGAACTGAACTTAAGTTGAAAATGACAGAACATTACTATTTCTGAGTTAAGAAACATCGATAACTCTATCCAATCAGTCAATCAGTCACGTTAAAAAGTCAGATTACCAAGAAAACCAATAAGGCCATTATGAAGAAAACAATTTCAACAAAGTGTAAAGTGAACACTGAGATAACATAGTAAAAGTTAAGGTGTAACAGAACAAAGCACCATCTTTCATCTCAAGGTGAAGACAGCAAAGTTTCCTTGTCTTTTTGGCTCATTTTTTGGAGGGGTCTGCACAAGTCACGAGTCTGCTAAACTTCAACATTCACAGGAGCACAAAACCATAACAAACACACAATTTAAGTGTTCTATTATCTTCCATACAGCAGGTCAGCAATCTTCTTCTTGCTGAGGTCCATATGCCAGATTGTTCAACGGTCACGGAGTCTGTTCGATGATAAGTCGAATGCATTAGCCGTCTGCTGTTCGATTATGTACTAATAGTCGAAAAACTGTCTTTGCCGCTTCCAAAAAAAATAGTCGAAAAACTGACAGAATCCTCACATTCTTGAAAGTTGAAAGCTGAAAGTTGAAACCAATGGCCTCAATCTCTCATCCTCAGGCTCCGTTCGACTTTCTTGACGAGAATCAGAAACTAGAATTCGAGGCAGTACGTTCACTAGTCGGAGTCATCAACACGCACATGCAAGAAATCATTGAAGACGCGGAAGGACTGCGAGGTTTGAAGCTGAAATGCACTTCCAGGCTCAAAAGGCAAGGGCAGGAGTTTTTCGAATTTGCGGAGCATTCAGTTCTGTCCAATCTTTACTGGGGTATGGACAGTATTGAAGCGGCCGTTGTAGCGAAGTGCGTGGATGAGAGAGCGAAAGGGCTAGAGAATTCGGAGAAAATGCTGCAAGTCCCTGCTTCGCTGGACGAAAACGGGACAACGTTGGGAATTCACAACAGCTATTTAATCTGCGCATCGTACTTTTACCTGTCTCTGGTTGAAATGCTCAGAGAAAATGAGTGGCAAGTGGCTATGCATTTTCTTCAGGCACTTTTAATCTATCCGGGGCTTGTGTGCAAGGAATTCGCTCCACGAATTTGCCGGAGTCTGTTTTCTCTGTTCATCAAGCACAAGGTCATGAAATTTGACAGTCAGACAACATCGTTGAGTGATGTAGAGGATAACGTCGTAGATGATGCAATGAGGTGGATGTCTAGAAGGTATAAGCCATGGTTGATGTATTATCAGATCATGTCTATCAATGGAGGTGATGAAATTACTTTGGCTGATGACCACTCACAGTCTATCTTGTAAGTTTCCTTTCTGAATTCTGTATAAATTCGAATTTACGTGTTTTCATGATTGTATCCTATTAGGCTTTATTTCAATCCAATTGTGTTGTCCCATTTGCATGAAGTAACTGTAGTCACATAGTGTATTAGCATGATGATTGCCTGAAGATAAGATTATGCAGTTTACCAGTTCACATAATAAGAACTTTTAAGACGAAAATCGCAAGAAATTTGACATCTTCCTATATGGGGATTGGGAGGATAAGCATAATGTATGCAGTTTTACCCTGGCAATTTGGAAAAGGAGGTTGTTTCTAGGGATATTTACCGTCTCCTTTTGAATCGACCATACGTAGAACATTCTCAGATCAGAAAACATAAGATTATAGTAAATCCTAACAAGTCTTTCATAGTGATAACTGGTAGAAAGAACGAACCTGTGGATAAGGTATCCCACGACTCTGGTAGGGGAGGTGAACATGCACCTCCTTGCATTTCAGGAAACTAGCAGTTGACATGAATCTCTCATCTCCTTTGTTGCTCAGGAATGGTGATCAGAAGTCCAGAACTATAAAGCATCCGAATCCATGCGAATCTGAATTAAGGATTTATCGTTATGTAAGTTATGTAATACTATGAAGTATGAACTTGTAGACTAGCTGGTATTTGATTTTATACTTCAAACTAACTGATGCAATATGGGAATATGGCAATATGCAGCATCCAGATGCTCGTGGAAATACGAAAGATGAAATAGAACAAGAGATTGTGGATACTGCTAGTACAACAGAGCTAGAAGGCAACATATTGGGCAAGAGTGACAGCATAGAAACTATACCAAGATCAAATATCAAGTGCTTAAAAGACATTTTAACCGAGTCCCAGCCGGACACACCGACCTCTTCTGTGCATTCATACGGCGCCATTTCACTCGAAGAATATATTCATCAGGTACAAGTAGAATCATGCAGAACTAGACTAAACTCGAATATGTTCTTTTTTATTTTTTGTGTTCACCTAAACAAACTGTTCTTGTATGTTGTTAAACTAGGATTATGCAGAAGAGTCCATGACACTGACATCCGGAAAACATAACACCGGAGACCATCAAGAAGCACACCAGCAGTTCCATTCACTATTGCGGTAATTTTATACTTGCAATTAGATACAAGCTGCTATACGAACTACTAAGAGAATTATTACCTTTGTGCTGACTTTTTTCATGACAATAGTAGGAGCTTGGAAGCATCATCGTCTAGGCCGAAGCCAGAAAGAACCTTATCTACTCGGCAAGCATCAAAGGAAGAGCTAAGTCCAGACGATATAATGGACATGCAATGCATGCCAAGGAGTTTCTCTGCATCTTTCTTTGATGCCAATATATCAGCATTAGGTCTCAGGAAAATATGTCGGCGCAATCCTAATGATTCTGCAGACGAGAGAGAGAAGTTCCATAAGCATCATCAAACCACAGATATCGCTCTTAATGCATACCAAAGTTTTTCAAGAATGAAGAAAACCTCTAGTAACCGAACTAGTATACTGGATGTTCGTTCACAATCTGAAGAAAGCAGCATCAGTGAACAGAATGGAGTACTAGAGAAAATAATTTCGAAGCTATGCTTCACGGAAGAATTAGGGAACGGTAATGAAGACTACTTGATGGAAATGAAGACCATATACGAGATATTAAACCGGAAATCAGGCCTGAAGTATTCCCTCTTGAAGGATATGATATTGGATCAACTACTCATAGCCATTTCAACTTCCAAGCAAGAAAGGGTGGTCAGAACATCGGTAACGATACTATCGGCTATTGTCACTGTAAACAAGTCAGTCATAGATGATATCAAGAGGAAAGGATTGCAGTTGTATGATCTGGTAACAGCCCTCAAACGGAACGTTCATGAGGCCGTTATCCTTATATATTTGATAAACCCATCTCCTTCAGAAATCAAGACGCTCGAGCTTTTACCTATTCTCGTAGAAGTGGCATGTGCGTCAAAGAGTAATCAAGTGACAATAACGTCGCTGCATCTGACACCTCCGGCTGCTTCTTTGATGATCATTGAGGTATTAGTGACTGCATTCGATAATGAGACAAATAGCATGCATTTGTCTACGATCAGCTCGCCAAGAGTACTTTCTGGACTTCTGCAAGTACCGAGAAAAGATAACCTCGAAGAGTTTATCTCTTTGGCAGCTATTCTAATCGAATGTATGCGATATGATGGAAAATGCAGAAAATACATATCCGAAATCACTCCACTGGCACCATTCATCTCTTTCCTTTGGAGCAACCAAAAGCGTGCAACATCTATCGCCCTGGAATTCTTCAATGAACTGCTACAAATGCCACGGTACGAAAACTTTGTTAGGAAAATATATAAATGCACATTACATCACTGATATTTTGTGAAGCTAATGCCTTAATCTATGTCTTATTATACCAGGTCATCGGCTATAAATATATTGGGGCAGATACAAAAGCAAGGAAGCACGAATAATATGTGCGCTTTGTTTCTCCTCACACAGAGTTCAGAACCAGACTACAGAGTTCTAGCAGCAAATTTGTTGCTACAGCTGGAAGTACTGGTACATTTGCTACTTATAACTAAAGTGCGAATCTGGGATTAATTCGTTTACTTATTCAGTAAACTGGGAAACACTATTGCAGGACGATACATCTGCAAAATCTATATACAGGGAAGAGGCAGTAAATGTGCTTCTTGAATCACTTACATGCGACGAGGCGCCAGTCATGCAGGCGTTATCAGCATTCATCTTATCAAATATTGGTGGTACTTACTCTTGGACAGGGGAGCCGTATACGACAGCGTGGTTGGTGAAGAAAACTGGTTTGACCTTGCCACAGCACAAGAGTGTCATAAGAAATTACGACTTCTCTGATCAAAGCCTTCAGGTAAATCAAACCAGAAGTTTACATGAAGTAGAAACTGTATATGTCAAAACTCCTGAGAATAACTTGGTTAATTACAGGATAACGGAATAGATGCCTGGTCCAGCAAAATTGCAAGACGCATATTACATCAGGGAACTCCTGTGTTTTCTGCATTAGATAAGGGACTCAAGAGCAAACTGAAAAGAGTATCACGAGACTGTCTCGTAGCTACTGCTTGGCTTGGATGTGAACTTGTGAAAGGCCCAGAACAACTGAGACACGAGGCATGTGAGATCCTATTGCATACTATTCAACAATATATGCATCCTGGTTTGGAGCTCGAAGAAAGACTCTTGGCATGCCTATGCATTTTTAACTACACATCAGGAAAAGGTAAAGTTTATGCATTTCTCGTGTCGATTAGGATCCATACAGTTTAGCTAACTCAGTGCTGATATGGAGATCCTAATTGCAGGTATGAAGAAACTAATCAGTTTGTCTGAAGGAGTACGAGAATCCTTGAGACGTCTGTCAAGCGTCACCTGGATGGCTGAAGAATTACTCAAAGTAGCAGACTATTACCAACCGAATAAGTGGGTGAGTTCAGCAGAATTCCAATAACTTTTTTACCAAGCACACTAATTGGCCCTGAGCTAAGCTATAATACCAATTAAACGGAATGTGCAGCGTATATCATGTGTGCATAGCCAAATTGTGGAGGTAGGAATCAAAAGCAGTGGGGCAGTTACAGCACTTGTATACTACAAAGGACAGCTACACAGTGGACATCAAGATGGTTCGATTAAGGTAACACCATTGACACATTTCAGCTTACCGTTTCTCGTTTTTTAGTGATGACAAGGCTTTGAGATGTTGATTACTTCCCATGTTTATTCCAATTGTGATGCGGCTGCATCACAGGTGTGGGACATCAACGGGCAGAAAGCTACACTAGTCCAGGACACAAAGGCACACAGAAAGGCAGTGACATGTTTTGCGCTACATGAACCCGGTAACTGCTTACTCAGTGGTTCTGCCGACAAAACAATCAAGGTAATTCATCACTTTGCACAATCGACATTACATATACCAGAACCATAAAGCTGCAACTTTCTGTATATTTCAAATTGGATTTTTTTTTCTACAGATGTGGCAAATGCTCACCAGGAACCTCGAATGCATTGAAGAAATTCAAATAAAGGAATCAATTAGAAGTATAGAGTCCTGTGGCGAACTTTTATTCGCTACAACAAAATCTCATAAACTGAAGGTAAGAAACTAAGAACCAAACGATGCATAAAACTTTCTTCATAGCAGGTAGATATAAGTGAAGCATCTGTGTGTCTTCAGGTTATTGATGCATCAAGGGATGTCAGAGACATTTTCAAGAGCAAACGTGTGAAGTGTGTAAGGGCTTCACAGGGAAAGGTCTATGCTGGCTGCACGGATTCAAGTATCCAGGTTCATTAAGGAACACTTTCTCAGTCTAACAAATTTCCACTAGAAAAAATGGTTGTTCATTTTGAAGTTTAATCCAGGAGTTGATGATAGCAAACAACAGACATCAAGTCATTAAAGCAGCTTCAAAGAGCTGGATGCAGAACAAGCCTATAAACTCAGTCGCTATATTCAAAGACTGGCTGTATAGTGCAAATTTAATCGTTGAAGGGTCGAAACTAAAGGTAATCAGAAGCACACTCAGTCATTTCTCTAATAGCTATCACAAGTCCACAATTAGTTTCTCACTTTGGAAAAATACAGGAGTGGAGAAAAGGCACGACACCTCAAGTATCCATAACACCAGAGAGAGGAGCAAGCATACATGCAATGGAAGTTGTAGAGGACTTCATATACTTAAACTGCAGTACATCAATGAACTGCATCCAGGTATTTGAGCACCGGTAGTGAGTCACTTATGCTAACTTTCACAACACACATAATCGTTTTTCTGTTCTAGCACTTGTATTGATCATCACTTCCTGCTAGATTACTAAGAGTTCTCTAAAGCAGATAAACGCAGCATCAAAACTCCACCTTTACAATCTCTCTCTTAAATAAGGCGCGTTCTAAGAGTCAGACACACTTCACAGTATACACATTAGAGAACCATCCGACATTTCCCACCTACGCGTTAGGCACATTCCCTTAATTTGCACACCCACTTAAATACCACCGAAGCATTAGGCACATTCCACTAATTTGCACCCGTCTAACACGAGCTATGCTCCTTAGACAATCGCATAACTCCAGTCGAGATAAATCTGGACTCACTTTCCCAATAACAACACACAAGAGTATGATTAACCTGATTCGAATTACTTATAATCGTCGATGACAGATATGGTTGAGAGGTACACAGAACAAAGTGGGCAGGCTATCAGCTGGCAGCAAGATCACAAGTCTACTTTCGGCCAACGACATGATCATATGCGGCACCGAAAAAGGAGAAATCAAGGTATGTTTCTCTCCAGCTATTCTACAACACTTTCCAGTTTTCTACCATGGATAGCTAACATTAACTCATTAATTGCTCCAAATTACAGGGATGGATTCCATTTTAGCAGGAGATCAACAGTAATTTTGTAATCTAGTCTTCAATGGTGTGCATAGACAGTAGGAAGAGTACAAAAGTAGAGCATAAATTGATTGTATAGATTTGAAGTATGAACAGTTTGTAAGATCATTTGTAAGAAGTATCCAAGAAAATGGAAAACACTCATTCACATATACTATGTTGAGTTTGATTATACCTGATTGAATTGTAGCCGAAGAACTCGCAAGCGAAGATTTTAGCGCCCAGCAATGGAGTTAGTTACAGAGATGAGAACTGAAGGCTACTTGTGATAGAAGCTAAAGAGATGATAAAAGTATCATTTGGTAATCATTATTTTATTTGAAAAATGTTTATTTTGCAAGGTATCGGACTATTTGTCCCATCATTATGGACTTTCCAAAGCCCAAATTTACACGTGTATTTCGCGATTCCGTGCCTTAAAATTCACTTTAGACTGTCCGCATAACTTTGGAAGTGGGCTCAATAGACTCGGAGTGGTCGTTCTGGTGTGGGCGACACCATAAAGTTAGAAAATAAATTTGGAGCTCCGGGGCCCAGGTTTCGTTTGCTTATACC